>PVHP010001178.1:0-60459 GCA_004024765.1 Zapus hudsonius
AATTGGTCAGTTTTTGTTTCCATGATTTTTTTAAAAGACAAATAGCATACATGGAAAAAAATTAGTTTAATTTGTTTCATTTTTAATGTAATATATTTACTTTTTATGTTTTAATATTCATTTATTTGCAAGGAGAAACAAAAAGAGAGAGAGAATGAGAATATGGGTGTGCAACCAGCCTCTGAAAAGGAATTCCAGATGCATATGTCACTTTGTGCATCTGGTTTTATGTGGGTACTGGAAAATCAAACCTGGGTCATTAGGTTCTTCAGGCAAGTGCCTTAATCTCTGAGCCATCTCTCCTTCCTATAATTTATTTTTTGATATGTTAAGGAAGGTATTTATTTTTGGAAATTCCTCCACTATAGTTTTATATATTTATAGACACATTTATAAATTTTTAAAGCATATTTACCTCGCCAACCATTATGCACTGAAATAAATGATTGGCTAATTTGTGGATAATTGCCAATATGATGCTTCTGAAGCACTTACATTTTCTGGCAACCTCATTAAGAAGTACTGTGTGCTCACGTATTGCACAAGTGCACATTGCTATGCAATAAAAGCACTGGGCTCATCAAAGTGCTGGGGCATATACAACATGGAGAACAGGTTAGCATTATGAGTACAGATCTATGCCATATTCCTGTTGAAAAAAATATTGAATGCAAAGGAAATTGGTACATTTCTGATTATTTGCATTACACATTCTAAACAGACTGAAATAATTATGGTCAATCATTCAGTCGTAGCTACCATAAAAATTTGGTTTATCTTTTAAGAAAATATGTCTCTTATTAAGATTATTTTTCACAGAGTACAGACAACTAATGTCTACAAAAGTGGAGGGATGATGGCTAATTAAAAAAAACTAGCTGCTTAAATACAAAGTTATATTTCTTAAAAGCAAATTCATTTCCATTAAATTGTTTTCATTTTTTACCATAAAGATTTGGGGGATATGTTTTTCTTCTAATTATTATAATCAATTGTGATGGCTCTATTTACATTCATAATTATCACAAGATATGCAGTTTTGACTCTAAAAGTGACATGCCTATGTACAAATTTGAAACTAAAGTATCGATGTAAATAAATTATAGAGAAATAAACAAAATAACTGTGTAAAAGGCCTATGTTTCTCCGATACTCACAAATAGACTCTCTGCCATTATTCATTCATTTAATTGGGTTTGAGTGCATCCTCGGAGTTCAGATGCACAATCTACTTGCAGTATTCATTTCCATTGAGGTTGTTTGGACAGATGCTTTATGACCTCTATTTATTATGGCAGACATTGCAACTAGAAGATATCCACTTTTAAAATCTTATTACTGTCAAATGCTTTCTATGGTGCGGGAACTTGGCATTCTCACATGAGTGAGCTTTATAGCTTTTGCCTTTTTAACCTTATGATCCTGGAGCATGAATCATGTATACTGAATTCAATTCTCTACGTCTTTTTCATGTTATTGGTGCCTCATTTTTCATTCTGGTCTACTGCTCAGTGTATTCCACAATTGCTTGTTTTAATTCTTCTCTTCACTCCCTTCCTTATTTTATTCCAGCCTTTGAGCAGAATTAACATGTGTACCTTTCTGGAAAAATTAATAATGTACAACACTTTAATATATTGTATCTTTGGATTTATAAGTATATGTACCAAATTCATATTCATTCTTCTTTTTTATTTCACAGTATTTTGGGAAAAAATAACCATAGTCTTTTTGCCATAATTCTCAGTCTGAAGAAATGGATAACATTATAGAAGGTAGAATATCTTGCATACAATAGGAAACAAAGATGAGCTATAGAACTTTATAGCTTGAGTGATGACTTCTTTTTTAAATATTTTACTTATTCATTTTCAAGCAGAGAGATAGAGAAGAGAGAGGGAGAGAGAAAGGGAGAGACAGAGAGACAGAGAGAACACTAGGACCACTACCTTGTGGGTCTGGCTTATGTGGGACCTGGGGAATTGAACCTGGAGCCTTAATACTGGAGGCAAGAGCCTTAACCACTGAGCCATCTCTCCAGCCCAAGTGATGACTTCTTACATAGAACATTTTGACATATTAAAATTGGCCTTCATCTATGGAACATGGCTTTGCCATAGAAAATTACTCTATTTGGATAGTGGTAATCATTAGAAAGTGTAAATACTGAACAACTACTTTATGCCTACCAAATATGAAAATGATGTGTAAAACATAAATTAAGGAAAGAATACATAACTGTTGTAATTATACACTATTAAACATTATCAACACTTGCTATACTTCAATATTGTAGGTAATTGAGTTCTTTCTTGCTTCTTTATAGCTACTTGAAATGAACTTATCTTTTATGTGGCTGATATGCAATTCACATTATGCAACACAGTAAAAGCATCAAGTTTTCAGTTAAGACTACATTTTGTTCGCATTTTTTCCTGAGTGTGTTGGCTGACAGATGTGGTCTTTATTGTGTATTTCCATCTTTTCACATATGATCAGGCTGCTTTGTGTCTGGGGATGCATTTCTAGTGTTTCTCCTGCAGCGAGACTCAGCAGCTGCACCTTCATTTCATGAGACTGAGATTTGGTAATGATTTTTTCCTAGAGTCATTACAGGACATCTCTCCCAGTTCTATCTCAGTGCTAGGTTGGGGCTATAGAAGAATAAAGGGAAAAACTAAAATTCTCTCCTTTAAAATGACTGGCTCAAGCTTCTTAAAAAGCACATCTGAAGAATATTAAGCAAATAAATGTAAGTTTTCATACTCTATGTTTGCTATTTGAGCTCACTGAAAATACTAGATGTATCCAATGTTGTACATATTTGAGGTTATAATCAACTTGGAAAAATAGCATTTAAATATGAAATAACTTCCAAATATTCAAATAGTTTTGATGCTGTGATAATTATAGACAGCACTCAATACTATCAAAAAGTCAACATTCCAAATGGAACTGAAATCAGCCAAGATGCCAGTCAATTGATGACTGGATAATGAAGATGTGGTACATATACACAATGGAATACTACATAGCAGTAAGGAACAATGAAGTAATGAAATTTGCAAGAAAATGAATGGAGTTGGATAAATTCATTCTAAACAAGGTCAGACAGACACAGAAAGACAAAGCAGCGTGTACTCTCTCATATGAGGCTCCTAACTGGGATCAAGTGCAGATGAGTACAAATGGTATTTAACACCAGGAGTATGGGCATAAAACGAGAGTGAGAACAGGAAAGAGAAGAAATGGAGTGGAAGAGAAGAGGGCTTCCCTGATGAGTGGGAAAAAATAGGAATGTTGGGTAGGAGGTGATTGGAGGTGGAGAAGGTGGGAGAGCAGGCATGAAATTGCATAAAAATAAGATAGTATTAAGAATCAGTTTCATGGAAACCACCACTTTGATTAGCATTTTACAAGATATAAAGGGGGAGGGGAGACAGGTTGGACAGAACATAGGAAAAGCTTAACCTTACAACCATGGATTGATAAATCCAAGAATTGGACTATCCCCGTCAGTGAGCTGTTGGCCAGTGTCATATCCACACGCTGCTGGGATGAATCTCCAAAACAGGCACAATTTGGTGAGGAAAGCGTTTATTGAAATAACAGATCCAGGGGAAGTTTCAGAATGGCAAAGAAGAAGCTGGCCCCCTTTTCATAGATCCAAGCAGAGGAACAGACCCAGCATCAGCAGCCGGAGGTGGGTGGGGGGAGAAAGGAAGATAGCTTCCCTTCCCCTCAAGCTTCCTTATATCTAGCCCCCTTCTGGAAGGCCCACCCACTGGGGGAAGGGCTCAGTCTTGATAAGGGAACTCCTCCCTTCTCTAAAATCACAAAAGATTTTACCAGTCCTTTCTGCAGGCAAACTCAGATTCCTCATATCCACCCAAGATTACTGTGGATTATTACACAGATCAAGTAGACAATAAACTTAACCATCACAGCCAGGGAGATCCATGTGGGCCCCAAAACAATGTGGGCTATTGCCAAAACACTTGATTACCTTCCAGAGCTAAAAAGGAAGACCCTATTGCTGAAGACACCTCAGGCTGGGGTAGCAGGACATTGAAAGGTAGCCCTAATAGTACTGGAGAACCCTATTGGAGCTGTTGGAGGATAAGAGTCACCAATGGCATGGATACAAATGGGACCCTGCAGGCTGCAAAGTTAACTATCCTGACAAGATGTGCACAGTTGTGCAATAGTGGCATGTAGCTTCTACAGGTTACCAACTATTCTATGATTGGATATGAGGCCTGCTCAGTGAGAGAGAACTCAAATTTGGTACTGGAAACCAAGTCAGAATACCATGGTCTTGAAAGAATGGGCTTACATACCAAAAATCTCCTAAACATCTTTGTATACCACACTTAACCCAAATTGCTCTTATACCTGGTAGGAGAATCTGTCTTATTTTTCAGATGGCAGAGAAATTGCAGGAAAGCCTAGATCCACCAATAAACCAAGAAGATAGTGGACTGCCCACCTTGATACCTTCCACCTCTACCACATCTGCCAGGGTCCAGGAGAAAATGCAGAGAAAGCGACATAAATATTGCTTGCCTGTCAACCAGCCCCAGAGGGGGATGGTGACAGACACTTAGAATAATCAAAACCTATGCGAGATGAAATCCAGAGGCTACTAAAAAATTCAATGCTAAAATAGAATGCCAACAGGTCTGCCATGGCTCAGGAAACTTCTCAGAAGAGGGGGCAGAAAAAATGTCACAGAGTGGGTAGGAATACCCTGAGGCAGCTTACCCACTACCCAGTAAGGAATCACTGAGGCCTTCTTGACCTACAGTGACTATCATTTCCCCACTGAGAGGGCCCCCAGGGTAACAGAAGTTGAGGTGAGGGGACAGTAGTGTTATAATTATATACAAAATAAAATTTTACAAAATACCCTAAAAATAAAGGCGATTAAAATAAAAAAGAACCCATATGACTAAATCACTGCTCATACAATCCTGTTTAAAATCCAAGTAATATTGCTACATAATATACAGACTGCTGCTGCTTGTGTAATTTCATTTAAAACTGCTACTTTCATTAAGTGGAATTCAACTGATTTTTTTCTCAGCTTTCTGTTTGATTAGATCTGTGTAGACATCTTTTGTTATTAATATTGTTAATTGGATTTTTATCTCTCTGACATTCTCAGCTAGTGGTTAATTTTGCACTTTTCTATTCAACGATTTTCAGAGTTGTTTCTGTCATCTACTTTGGTGAGAGGACACAGATGGCTCTTTTTATAGACTCTATCCGGTAATTTCAAACTTCTAAAAAGAGGAATTGGGGAGCGCTGGGGAGATGGCCTAGTGAGGAAGAAACAGATGCACCAGCGCGAGAACCTAGGACCAGAGTATTATCTTACTATATATTCATAGGAAAATGAGCATTTATAGCAATGGTGAAAATAGAGGAAGTACACAACCCAAAAAGATGGCTGCATTGTTTGATAAGCTTTATGTGTTATTTGATACTTGATATACAAGTTTGACATTTAAAAATTATCTCAATATATTTGTTATGCAGGAATAGCTTTTAGTATACTTCTGCTTCTTTCCTTCTTACTGTGTGAAGTTTTCTCTTATCGTACCAAATGATTATTCTATAGATGTGATATTCTATTTTATTTGAGAAATATTTTATTAGACCTTATTTCATATTAAAATTTTTCTCTTTTATGATTGTATAGATTCCAAGTAATCATTGGGATATTCCCTTTCAGCTACATGATTTTACTTAATACTGTAGCAAATATAGTTCTAATACAGGAAAGAATTCTGCTTTTTAGATGTATAATATATTTGGTATGATTTTTCACTGATATGAATGTTGACTGATTGTTGGACGGATAGTAAGTGTATTTTACCCTTTGACTTACTTAAGTTAATTATGAGAGTCTTCAATTACTCTAAGAGAATAATATGCTTTATGAACTCTTAATTTATCATGTACTTTATTGTTTTCATAACATACATGCATTTAATAAAAAAATTTCTAAATCCAATAATGTACATTGTATTTGATAATTGTTGTTTTAATAATATGTAAATTATCAGTTTGTATTTTAGAGGTCTCAGATTTTTAAAAAACTGTTCATGGCTTCCATGATAGAATGGCTTTTTAAAATCTACCTAGATTTCCATCAGCATAACTTCTATATTAAATTTTTGAGAAGACAAAAGTCATAACTAGTGCATCTATACAGGTAAAGAAGTAAACTGGCAAAAAAGATGTCCATGAAAATTGTGTGCCTGATAGTAAGTGGACAATTAATTATGTGAAGAGTCCAACATTAAAGCAAGCTAGAGATACAAATACTCTGTTTCAAAATTTGTTAAGGGCAGGCATCATGGCATATGCCTTTAATCCCAGCACTCCACTCAGAAGGCAGAAGTAGGAGGATTTCTGTGAGGTCAAGGCCACCCTGAGACTACCTAGTGAATTACAGGTCAATCTGGACTAGACTGAGAGCCTACCTTGAAAAAAAATTTTTTAAGAGAATAGCAACATATTGTTATGACTATAATATTTTTAAATGAATTTTACTTTATTTCATCATATGCTTTGGTATCCAAAATTTATATGCAAATTAAACATACTAATTGGTTATCAGTCTTTACATTATAAAGAATTACATGCATTATGATTTGTAATTTTATGGTTTTGCATTTCAGGATGAGAGCCAATGGAGCTCTGATTCATTCTTTATCAGTTCTATTCTATTCCTACACCAAGATAAGGAGAGGTAATCTGCAGGCAGATGCTGTTTATTTATATCTTTAGAAGGTGTCTATTTCTTTGTATTCCAAAATATATTGATAAAATCACAGTTTATATACCTGAGCACCTGTGAGTTCATGAAAAAATAATATCACATGCTATATAAATTAATAAAAATAAAAAATATATTTATGTGTTAAAATACAATTAAAGTAATCAAATAAATGAAATTGTGAAAATATTTTAGCTGGACCTTAGATGCAATTAAATTGCAATTTAATATATATTAAATATATAATTTATTATTTTTAATGTGGATGATTTAGTTAAATAAAATTTTAATATTCTATTTTAAGAGAAATATAGACCATTCACTAAGCATAATTCTCTAAATTTCTGGATGAAAATTATGGATTTAAGTGGAGCAGAGAATTTTTTCTTCATTTAATAAAAATTAGAAAAATGCTTTAAAAATCAACAAAGATCATGAACTAGGAGTTCAGAAAACGTTTGTGATTCCTTCAGAAGGAAATAAGATTTTCACACTAATAATTGCCCCAGTAAGTTTAGAATAGTTAAGAAACAAAATAAAGGAACTACTAAATCATCAATAATAATGTGATTGAACATATAAACAAATGGCTTGGGAAAATTAAAATATATATAAATATATATGTGAAAATAAAATATAAACTACTGAAGAGTTTCAGAGGAGACATGACCTACCCACTCTCATGCTTTCAGGGAAATATGAGTTTTAAAGTCATTTGAAGTATGGAACTTTTCTTACGTCTCCTCTGGGGCTTAGGATATGACACTTTACAAAGAGAAGAGCATAGTCAAAGAAAGCAGCACAGTCTCCTGTCACCTAGCTGAACCCGTGCTCCAGCATGTGCTCAGTCCTGTCCTCAAAGAGTGACAAACTCTCCAACATTGTGTCCCAATATATAACTTTATATAAAAATAATACCTCATCATATATCCAAACTCCTAATGAGAAAACATCTGTAGTTTTATAAGTATGGTATGAATGAAATATTTAACAATCTAGAAAATAATTAGAAAAATGTTTTAAAAAATTAGTAAGCAGAACAGAAAACACACACACACACACACACCACAAAAAAATGAATAAATGATTCTGAGGAAATGCCAGAATGAAAATGAAAGGTGTATGGGCACAAATAATGTTTTCCATAAAAACAAAATCAGTGTGAACAGGAATTTACTAAAATGTATAAGAATTCAGTAAAATGATCTGTTTGTGAGAGGGTTGTAGTTAGTATTAAGTTGACAGCTAGCTGTTGCAGTCAGCTTTCTGGTTGCTGCCACAAAGAACAAGACAAAAAGCAGCTAGTGGAGGAAAGGGCTTATACTGGTTTATGGACTGAGAGAAGGGAGGCGGATTTCATGATGGCAGAGAAAACAATGGCAGCTCTGAGCAGAGGGTGGACATCACCTCCACCACAGCACTGCAAACAGCGGCAGGAAGGTGTGCCAAGCACTGTAAGGGGAAGCTGGCTACAACCCCATAAATTCCTCCCCAACAACACAACTCCAACAAAGCTCCAATTCCAAAACTGCCATCAGCTGGGGATCAAGCACTCAGAACACATTAAGTTTGTGGGGGACACCTGACTCAAACCACTACACTAGCATTATCAGTAGCTATAGATACACTCTATTTGGGCAATAATTTCAATTTTAATTAACTTAAATAATTCCTGCACCTTTTCAACCTCATTAAAATTTCCAGTATCTGGTGGGTTGAGGACTTTTGGAAACATTTATATCTCTTGTTTAATCACATATAATTTAGGATGTTAATATTTTAAGATACTTCTTCTTGGACTAGAACTAAAATGCAAACATGATCAGCAAGAAGGAATAAAAACTGATAGTCAATGAGGATGAGTCACAGACCTGGGGGGAGTTCTGGTCACCATCAGTCAGCCAGTCATTGTTTGTGAGCACTTCTCCTCCCAGCACTGGGGAGGTAGAGGCAGATAGGCCACTGAGGTTCCCTGAACGGACAAAAATAATCTTCCTTAAATCGTGACTTGCAGACCAATGAGAGACCTTGTCTTAAAAATAAGAAAAGAAAAAGAAAAGTGCAGAGTGTTCCTGAGTAACAAGACCCAAGTTTCTCTTCTGGGCCTCCACACACCTGAAGGAATATGAGCCCCAGTAGCTGCACATCTGTGTGCACACAACACACATAAGACTCATAATGAAAACAAGATAGGAATTTGTACTGGTGTCTCAGCCTCCTCCTTAAAATGACTGTCCAACAACTTCATCTATGTTAGGAAACTGGGAACACTTCCCACATGAAAGCCAAGGCCATGCTGTAGTGAATCAGGTTGAAAGAATTCCGCCAACCCAGACTCAACAAAGATGCCCTTGAGTGAGTTCCCAGTCCTGGGTACATGGAAGGGATTCATGGGCACCTAGGACTGTAAGTTCACAGTTCTTTGGATCCTCAAGGTACTGGTGAAGGAATTCACAATCCATGAAGCGAGGACTGAAAGAACGGATGATCTGGCTATCAGAGAGACCATGACAGGGTTGATGCCTCTTTCAACTTTCACTAAGTGAACTTCAAATAAAAACATGAAAAGAACAGGAGAGAACTATTAGAATTCTCAATCTATCAAAGGAAATATTTGAATGGTCTTCAAAAATATCCACAGGAAGTAGGAAAACATGAAACCAGCTGAAAATTAGCAGGAGAATATTGGTACAAATTGATAGAGATATACATTCTCCTCACCAATTCAAGGCTAAAATGGTGCTTTGATTTAAAAATCTTTGAACTGTCAACAGAACATGCATGCCTGGGCCATATGTGCATGCTAGGCTCCCTCAGCAATGATACTTGAATGAATGTCTGAAGACTCAGGGGCAGCTGGATTTTGCCAGAGGTTCCTAGAAAGAAGGCTAGCACTAGGGATTCATTAATGTGCATCTCATATTTCTTTTAAAAACACTATTTTGGGGAGCTAGGGGTGGAGGGCTTGCCTAGCCTTTATAGGGCATTAGGTTCAGTAAGACTGTTTTCACAGTAAAAATGAATGATGATGTTATTCAAAGGAGAATAATAAAGTTTAAATATTTTGCCTAAAACGAGCACTTATTATATTCCACTAGCCAAATTCAACTATCTCTGAAGTATCTTTTCATGTGATAAATAATGGTAAAACAAGAAAATAATATGCTAATGAAAACAGTTGCGGGAAAGATTGGACAGTGGTTAGTTGTGTTTCACATGTGTAAGCAAGACTTTTCTAAATAACCCTCCTTTGCTGATGTTAGGTCTTTTATCTTCTAATGTAGAGTTAATGCCCCCAACATCTAATTATGATGGAAAATTTTCTCAAATCAGCTTTAAATCTATTCACTATCAAAATTGGTATAGCGCTTCAAGTATCCAATCATGGAGGAAGTTCCTTTATAAATCAAACATGCAAAGGCAATGAATAAATAAGCAGTCAGTTGGTAGATTCATGGCAATGGAGGGGTGCAGTGCATTTGTTCAGTGTGACAGGTACAAACATTTCTCTGCTGATGATTTATATAAATGTCTAAGGTGTATTCATTTCACTAAAAAAAAAAAAACCTGTAAAAGCCGTAAAGTGCAAGGGAAAATGTGTGTTATTGGATGTTCTGAAATTATATATAAGTTATAACATGAATATTTCAGAGTGACTTTGATGGGCACACAACTGTAGTTTCTCAGAAAAGAGAAGACAGACTATCTCTGTGACTATTTAAATACAAGTCTACACCAAGGTTGCGATACATTACTTTTAGAGTTTTCTGCTACTAGAAGTTTAAGTTAAAAAAAATTGAAACTTATCAAATTTATGAACCATGCTAAAAAGCTTTACAAAGATCTATGAAGTCAGAGGAAAACACTGGGAAAACAAGATATCCTTGAACAGACTCTGCAAAGATCAAAGATATATTTTCAATGAAAAGACCCTTAAAAGGAATATCCAAATTTTTTCCATAAATTTAGTAAAAATGTTTTATCAGAGATTGCTACCAGTACAAGCTTTATTGTGAAAATATCTTATTTCTGTAAAACTTGGATTAAGATACTTAATAAGCAAGAAAGCATGCTTTATGTGAGCAATAGCGTGGATTGATTCTGTGTGAAGCACAGCCTGAGACAGCAGGGCACAGGACTGAGGGAGAGAAGTTGGGTGAAGACCATGGACAGGATGCTCCTTAAGCCTGCATGAGGCTGGACTCATTGAGGGTGACTGCTGTTGATTCTTTAGTGCATCCACTGAAGTGGTGCACTGGACCGCAGAGGGGGAAAAAAAGTAGCAAGTGATTGGCTCTTCAAAGATGAACTGGGGTCCCCAGGACCTTCAATACCCAGTACACTGAATTATGCATACCTTACCTCTCAGGAAATTTAGGATAAATGTAGCTCTAATGCTTTTGTGAGAATCAAGTATGCCCATTTTTTCCTCTTCTGCTTTTTCTTTCTTTCGTTCCTTTATTTTTCCCTCCCTCCCTTCCTTCTTCATTGTCTTGCTTATTCCTCTCTCCCTCTCTTCTTCCTTTTCTTTTTCTTTCTTCATTTTCTCTTTGTTTTTTTCTTTCTTTCTTCTTTCCTTCCTTCCTTCCTTCCTACCATTCTTCCTTCTTCCTCTTGCTTGCTCTTTTTCTTTTGTTCTTCTTTTCTTTCTTACTTTCCTTTCTTTTTTCTTTTATGTGCTTTTCTCTCCCTCTTTCCCACTTTCTTTCTTTTGTTCGTTTTTTCATTTGTTTGTTTGTTCATTCTTTCTTCTTTTTGAGTCAAGTTCTTCTCCTATACACCACTCTGGCATAAAGTTCATTATATGGTCCAGGCTGCCACAAACTCATGGTAAACTTCCTGTCTCAACATCTTTAACCCTAGAATAATAGTCACTAAACATTATGTCTTAATCTCCAGAGTCTTTCTTATCTTCCTTTTTAGCTTTAATCCCAGCACTAGGGAGGCAGAGATAAGATTGCCATGAGTTTGAGACCACCATTGTGAATTCCAGGTCATCCTGTGCTAGAGCAAGATTCTACCTTGAAAAACAAAGAAACAAGCCAACAAAAATCTTCCTTTTTGGACATGGGACATGGGAGGTTGCATAAGAGAAAGATGATTTCCACTCATTTGATTAAATTGCAAGCATCTTGACTTATCACAATCCTTGACCATAGCATTTCATTACAGAGCCTAGGGATTATCTTTCATGTAGGATATCTGGAGATCTCTTTCAGTTTACCTGCATCTGTCAGTCTTCACATGCAGCCTTTTGAGTTCTGCATACCCCTGCTGTGCAGTTCTTCAAGATAAGGCTCTCAGGCTACCTTTCTTTCCTGTCAATTTGTGATCTCTTAAAACCATCATTTGTGTTACTTCTGGAATATGAAAAAAGCTGAGGTTAATGGTGTTGATTCATTCTGTTTTTCTCTACTTGAACACGTTTCTTGCCAAGATTTATAAAGATTAATGAAATAGTTGATAAAGTATGCTGCTGAAATCACTCTTAAGAAGGAACAGGTTTATTTTCTGATCTGAAAGTGTTGCTGGGAAACAGCTCCTGGTTACCAGTGCTCCTGGAGATTTTCATTAAAGAAGGGTGCCACCTTCTCTAGGTCCACGGAGCAGGTAAAGGCTTGGATCTTCATCCTAACTTTGATCAACTCAGAAGAGCCTCCTGAACTCCAAACTTCCAAAGCGCCTTGGCATAATTGAACCACACCGCTTAATTTATGCCACTTTGGATTTAATGTTGTCCATGTTGGATCAGGGCATGCCCCATGATCACCCATCTTTTCCAGAACTGGATTTGAGAATAAGGGAAAGAGCGCCTCTAAGAGGTAAGGGAGCATTCTCTCTGCAGAACTCTGCTTTATTCCACCAAAGAGAAAGCCTTCCTTGGGATATCATGACTCTCTGTGAGTATATCTTAGGACTCTTCACTTATGGGAGCATGCTTCCTCACTCCCATTTCTGTGATATCCACTGAGGAAAACTTGACACCTTTATACTGCTTGGGTTTTGTTTCAAGACAGGACTGTTAAAAAGTTCCTCTCACCTTCTAGGTACATTTCATTCATTTTTTTCTTCTTTTAGAGGACATCAACTCGTTGTTAAAAACTCACCTTCTTTTTCAAATTAGGAAAATTATTGAATTAGATTTAAGAAAATACAATAGTTGACTGAGAATAGCATAATTCCTATAAGAATATATGTTTTAAAATGTATATATATTTGTATATATATTTAAATTTAATTTTAAGTCATATTTAATAATATGTATTAGCACTACAGTTAAAAGTGTCTTCCACTAAGCTTAAAAAACTAAATTATCATTTTTTAAGCAAATAAACCAAAATAAATTAATTCTTAAGTGGGCTTTCACTTTCTCATTATAATGCATTATTGCTCTTCTGCATGTATGTCTGATATCAGAAGGCTTTGTCTTCATTCACCCTTCAGCTCCTGAGCTGAACATCCTGACCTACAGCATGCTAATTGCTTGGCTTATTAGCTTCACATTATATCAGTAATGGGGTGATAGCCAACGAAATTACTGTGTCTTGCAAAATTGTGTCATGTTGTACTATCATGAACTCTGAGATGTTCTTGTACTTTACAACTCTTCTGAGGTTGTTAAAGAGAATGTTCATGGTTTTAACTTTAAGGTAACATGCAGGTATTTTCTTTTTGAAAATTTTCTTGTACTCTAGTAATAAAAAATCTTTGCAGATCAATAAAAGTAACACAATTGTTCCTATAGAATCCATCACCTGTTTAATTCTCAATTTTAATTAATTTAAGCCTTTCTTCTTTAATAAAATGTAATGCTAGTGATTTAAAAAGTAGTTCAAAGAACAATATATATTGATTAGATTTGGAAATGCTGAATTTAATTTTTTTTAAAATAAGCAATCCCATGTGAAAGTGAACAGCCTTTAACATCGCTCCAGTTGATTTCTAAAATCAATGTGCCATGTGGCTAATTTACCTCAAGCAACAAATTTCATACCACTGTTCCAAATTCCCATGTTTACTTACCTGACAGGGATCCTAGGTACAAATAACTATTTTTGATTTTTTTTACAAACACCATTATTTTATACACGATTTGGAGCTTATGAAATCTTATGTGAGAAAACATTGAAAATAAATAATCCTTGCTCTAAGAAGCATAAGACTCTCACAGTGTATGTTAATTCCAAGTAATGTCAAATGCTATGTCTTCTCTTGCAAATGATTAAACATGTATTAAATATCTGTTCTGTGCAAGAGAGTTTAGTGCTAGAATTAGCACAGGAACAAAGAAGTAAATAAATTTAAATAGTGTTTTCATGGAGCTTCAATTCCCAATTTAGATTGGACTGTACATATAGCAAGAAAAGTACATGTAAATATTGTCAGAATAATGGTAGGTAAATATTGGAAAGAAATGGTTTATAAAAATAATATTATATATTATTTCTAAGAAAAAAATACTACTTTCTAAACTACCGTGAAATTTAGTGACTCACAAATCTAGCTGTTTTCATTCTGACCATTCAGCTATCATCTAGAAGAGTACTTCTGTCTGTTTATTTGGCAATGGCAGAGTTTCAAAAACAAGGGCACATGTATGGGAGGCTTCTTGAAACATGCTTAGAGAATGGGTATGATGACATATACCTGTAATTACAGCGGTAGGGGCAAGAGGATTGTAAATTGAAGTCTAGCCTAGTGTATACAGAAAGACACTCGATTGAAAGCACACACTAGGACATACACACACACACACTCAGATACAAAATAGAAAAATTATATTCAGAACTGGCATGACATTATTTCCACTGTATTCTATTGATCAGACAAGTCATCTCATATTTGAAGTGAAAAAGAAGTGAATTCTTTCTCTCAGTAGAAGATCTGAAAAAAATAACTATTGCTAACAGAAATACAGTCAACAGAAAAAACATGGTCATTTGTATAACATACCACAGTAAAAGCAAAACAAAATCCAGAAGAGTTAGGAATACAAAGAGATGTCAAGTTTTCTAGTTATCAAATGAAAAAAAATGGTTATGTTACAAATTCCTCTGGGAAGTCATATATAGATCAAGTCTGAAATTATTGTGAGAGAGGTTTTTTTTTGGTAACATAGCATGTTTAGCAATTTCAGAATAAAATAAAATAGATTTTACAGGAAATTTTTCTGTTTTTGTTGATTTTTATATTTGCTAAAGCATCTTGACTCTAGTTTTATAAGTATGCTACACAAAAGAGGGTAGATATAAGCAGAACTGTGTTTAAGCAGCTGAAATGTATTTCTGCCTTCTCCCCATCAACTGCAAATATTCTATCTTCAACTGGTGGTCATATGGATCTTTACACATTCTTATATATTTTGAACGTGATAAGTCACAGAAAAATGATGAAAACATTAAGTTCCTCTAATTATTGAAATATAATATACCCAAACAACTGAATCTGGGGAGGAGATTCATGTGGTATTTATTTCCAGGAAGAAGTGAAAATTTATATCCTGAGTCGGACTAGAGGTTGGCCAGTTGGAAAGATGGAACAAGAGTTCTCCGGGGCCTGCAGCTATGCACATCTGGTGTGCTAGGAGTTCCTGGCAAGTTAGATTGTGTGGCAAAAGCATTGGTAGCTATCTTCAAACTGAAATCAGGACAACAGTAATGGGTCCTAAGCTACCCTAAATTACTTTTGCTTCTGTCATTGTTTGATCCAGGTGTCCCCCACAAACAAATGAATGTGTTCTGAATGATCGATCCTCAGCTGATGGCAGTTCGGGAATTACAACCTCGCTAGAGCTGTGTTGTTGGGGGCAGGCTTATGGGGATTATAAACCAGCTTCCCCTTGCCAGTGTTTGGCACACCTTCCTGCCATTGTTTGCAGTGCTGTGGCGGAGGTGATGACCACCCTCTGCTCATGCCGTCATTTTCCCTGCCAGAATGGAGTCTCCCCTTGAGTCTGTAAGCCTAATAAACCCATTCCTCCACAAGCTGCTTTTGTTTGGGTTCTTTCTGCACAGCAACTAGAAAGCTAATTACAACAGTTCTGGTACCAGAATGTGGGTTCATCTGTTGCTGCTAGAACCCTGATCTTGTGGCTTTGTCTTTTGGAAGTGATCTGTAGAAGGAATGTGGAAGGATTTGAAATCTCAGCCTAAGAGATGCCTTCCAGTGCTGTGAGTACAGCTTGATGGACCATTTTGGTCAGAGTTGAAAGACCTGAATGAAGTAAGAACTATGGCCTGTAAGTTTGGCTTACAAGGGTGAGAAAGAACTTGGTCAGGACTGTGCCAGAAGCAGTTTTTGTGAGAGGCTTGCTGCATTCTGCCTGCCTGTGTCCTGGGAACCTGTGCAGGGTTGTTTTATGTGAAGATGGACTCCTGTGAGCGGACGGAAATGGCACAGAAAGAAAGATCTTTGGGCTAAAACTGCTGCCGTTCACCTGCAATTGTTTGAGGGATGACAACCATTGAGATTGGGCCAGCTGGTATGCATTGGAACAACAGGAAGAATTCAGACTCTTTGAAGTAAGTGGCCTGAATACTTTGTTCTCCCCTGGATTAAAAAGTTGGTAGCCCACCTGGTTCTGTGGAGTAGAACAAATGCAAGAAGAGAGGGTCATTGGATTTGCAACACAGTTTTGTTTTTGAAAAATGGCAATCGGCCATGTGAAGCAGGTGTTCTAGATTGCCCAGACTATGAATACCCAAACTGAGGAGCTGAAATGGATCTCCAAGAGACTTGTTATTGGTTAGAATCATTGAACTTGGAGTTAGAGATTGAGGTTTCCCTGCTTGTTTTAAAGCTTGTATTGGTTCAATCTGTTTTTGCTGTGCCTCATGTTTTGCAGTGTGAATGTTCTGTACCATTACGGGTTTATTTTTGGTATTATGGCTCAGTTGAAAACTGTGGCAACTTAATAGTTGAGCTGAACACATTGTATTTATATCATGTATGATTATTAGTTTGTGGGGGCCAGGGGTGGACTCTCATGATTTGGTCCAGGTGTCCCCCAAAACAAATAAACATGTTCTGAATGATTGATCCTCAGCTGATGGCAGTTTGGGAATTAGAACCTAGCTAGAACTGTGTTGTTGGGGCAGGCTTATGAGGTTATAAGCCAGCTTCCCCTTGCTAGTGTTTGGCATACCTTCCTACCATTGTTTGCAGTGCTATGGCAGAGGTGATGCCCACCCCTCTGCTCATGCCATCATTTTCCCTGCCAGAATGGAGTCTCCCCTTGAGTCTGTAAGCCTAATAAACCCATTCCTCCACAAGCTGCTTTTGTTTGGGTTCTTTGTGCACAGCAACTAGAAAGTTGACTACAACAGCTTTCTACGGCATTTAACTTTTTTTTGGGGGGGCGGGTTTCCAGATAGGGTCTTACTCTAGCACAGGCTGAGCTGCAATTCACTATGAAGTCTCAGGGTGGCCTCAAACTCACTGTGATCCTCCTAACTCTGCCTCCAGATTGCTGGGATTAAAGGTGTGTGCCATCACACCTGGTTTAAGGCATTTAACTTTAACATACCATCATATCTTATGCTAGCTTCAGAAATCACTGGCTACACAGAAATGTATAAATAACAGGCTCTGGCGAGCAGGTAAATGGTTGCCATGGAAACTGGGGGTATGCATAGTCACAGGACCTTCACTGCATGGGCTGTATCAGAGGGCTTTAAACTTAATTTATTTGTTTCTCTCCAATATTTGCAAATGAGAGAGAAACAGCAGAAGGTTTCTTCGAAGGAAACCTAAGTTTCTGACTCAGTGAAACGACATGATGAAATGGAAGGGGTTTCAGCAACAATACTCTGAGTTTTCTCTGTAGTGTTGTGGCAGCTCTGCTAGCTCAGTCTTTAAGCTTCCAAAGCAGCAGAGTTCCATGTGAGAAATTGAACAAGGAGGATATTTTGGCTTAAAAATGTTAGTTCAAACTAGACTTAAACTCTGCTAGATTATCTTGATTAGCAGTGCAATATCATTAGTATTAGTAGTTCTGACAATGTCCCAGAGGATCAGAGAAGCTTGAATCCATCTAGGGAAGAGTTGACTTTGAGTTTAATTTAGAATGCCATAACTGGCCTTTTTGTTAGAGTTTTATTGATGGAAACATGGTATTTTTAAAAGAAATAAATACATATGCCACTCATACTAAAACAACACAGTTCAAATTCCTAAATTACTGGTAATCAAAAAGCAAAGGACATTAAAATTCTTTCTAGAATTCTCAAGATGCAAAAGATATTCTGATTCTTCTGTCTCTGAGGCTTATGCTGCCTTAGAAATAGGGGAACTAAAGCTCCATCCTTGAGGATTAAATATCTGAATTCAGCTAGAGAAAGAGAGGCATATCCTTAGTTTATATCTTAAAAGAAAAAGTAGGAGACAATGAAGGAGAAAATGAGATCTGGAGGGAAGAGGAAGTTGATGGCTGTACAGTGGGAAATGGATGTTCCCACTGCTATATTCTAAAAGTTACCCATGTACAAAGGTGGAATGTTTGATGGATGCAAGATTGCTACTAGTGGCGGAGCCCAACATGTGAAAGGAAAGCAAATTATAGACGAGGTACTGGAGGTCAATATAACTCTGAGTCAAAGATGTACTCAAGTAAGTCCAGAGAAATTGGTCTTTTGTTAAAGAGCAATTAAGTGGTAGACCCTAGTAAGGACAGTCAATTAGAGACCATTGACCCCTAAACTTCACAAAAGTGGTTAATAATTTCTAATGATCACCAAAAGATCAATTTTAGATAAGTGGGAATAAATGTGGTTGCTTAGGGAGGACACTCAGTGTGAGGAACGTGTTTTAATGGTCATTCTAACATGTTTTGAGAGCTTACTGCTTGAAGCACAAATATAAATGTTTCATATTTAAATGCATTGGTAGTCACAGAAGTCAGTTAGCTAAGTATTCTTACTCTTCCCATTTTTCTAAGAATTTTGGTTTCCCAGCTCATCTTGCCTGTGAATGTCAGGAATGAAATCAAATCAAATGAGTCTGCCAGGTTCAGAAGTCTGCAAAATGCTTGTCCAAGAACTGGAACCCGTTTAGATGACAATGAACAGATGAACGAATAATGAAACTAGAGTGCAGATACAGTGAGCTTCTATTCATGAGCACAGGAAAATGAAACTATAAAATTTGCAGGAAAATGGTGGAGCTGGAAATAATTCTATGAAGTGAAGTGACTCAAACTTAAAAAGACTGCAATCATACATTCTTCCTGATATGTGTGTCCTAGCTTTTGATATCTGTGAGTATGTACATATGGGATGGAAAAATGTGGGTAAAACATATAAAGGTAGAATAGTAACTGTTGTAGTCAGACACATGCTGCTGGGATGAATCTTCAAACCAGGCACAGTTTTTGGGGAGGAAAGGATTTATTGGTAGCTACAGATACAGGGGAAGTTCCAGAATGCAAAAGAAGCTGCTCCCCTTTCACAGGTCCAAGCAGAGAGAAAAACCCATCGCCAACACACAGAACAGCAAACAGGCAGGAGAAGCCAAAGAGACTTTCTTCTCCTTTATATAGCCCTTGGGTGGGAAACCCATCGCCAACACACAGAACAGCAAACAGGCAGGAGAAGCCAAAGAGACTTTCTTCTCCTTTATATAGCCCTTGGGTGGGGTCTTACACCCCTATCCCAGACTTAATGGCTTCCTGAGTCTCTGGAATTTCCTTCCTGCATGGCCCACACAAGAAAGGATGTTTACTTCTAGTTTCTGTGAAGTTTTTTTACATCTTGCCCCCTACTGAGAGGCTGCCTTCCTGTAAACATCCTAAGAGACCCACCCAAGATAATTAAAAAGATCATGTTGACAACAAAACTTAACCATCACAGTCACCAAGAGCAATTATAAAGAGATGAGCAGGAAGAGGGATGAGGGAAGGTCAGAAGGACACAGGTTAATTACAAAGGGGGAGGGAGGAAGTGGGGGAGGGGGAACAATAACTTTGGGGAGGGGGATAAATATCAATTAAAATAATTATTTTAATGCCTTAATGAGTGACACTTAGATCTCTGTAATAAAAGAATTGAAAAAGGAGAGGATATGTTGTGATGTCAGATATGATGAGGCTATAGCAATTTAATCAATTTAGGCAAAAAGGAAAGGGCTAGTAATATGTGCTCAAAATGCACAATCCTCTGGGCATCTGAGCTAATATGGAGGTCATGGTTTAACAGCATTGATCAATGACTTATTTCTCATGCTATCTTCTTGTGATTTCTGTTTGAATTGCTTGTGCATGTCACAGTTGAGAACAAAGAAGTAAGACTGCATTCTTGCAGGACTGCAAGCTTGCTTATAGAGGCAGTTAGGAATTTTAAAAATTAAACCCCAAAGTCATTGCATTGAACTCTTATTATGATAAAATCAGTCTTAGGTGTTTTTTTTTGTTTTGTCCCTTTTTTCCCCTAAAGGTCCATCTACTCTCTTCAAGTCTGTTGCTTACCAGGATGGCTAAGGAATAAACAAACATATCTTCAGGAAAATAATTTATCTTTCATTATAGTGAGATCTCCAAATTTCAATTTATTGAGATTATTTAGCCTAATATTTACAAAGATGAATATTAACCCTGACTCATCTGTCATGTTTAGTCCATTTCTCAATAATATTCCCTTGTGCTGTGTCTGCTGTATAAACTTATAGTGCATTTGTTTTGGAAAGGGCCTGAAACCTAATGTCAAATAAATATCTCCCCCCCAACCTTATAAATGCATCCTATGCTATTATGTCTGTCAAAGTAGTTGGCAGGTGCTATATAAATATTCAGATACATAGAACCTATGAATATTTATGTGCTAAAGTTGCATTTATTTTTATATAACTTATAAATAAGTTGCCAAAGACCTGAAAGAGCAAACAACTTAGTAGTGTCAGGTGGCCTATAATAAATTCATCTATGTGTGTGACATGGGTTTCAAACTGACTCCAAATAGAATACTAAATAGGTTTTTTTTAATTTTTGTTTTCGTACTAAATTTTATGATGAAAAAAATTCAGAATTAATCATTAGAAAATCTAGATATAAAGGGTTCATGTGGTAAGCTGATTCTAAATGGATGCTCTGAACTTAATCTCTAAATTATGAGATTATCAGTTGCAGCTATTTAAATAATGGTGGAAAGCTTAATGTTTCTGTTTCCTATCCTACATAAATTTAAATAGTACCTAGGTGTACATAGAACAGAGACAGTGGATGGAAGGAGTTCTGCAAATTGTTGCTCATTCCTGTTGCTCTACTCCTTCTTCCTATGCTGTGGTAGTTTGAACATGATAGTATAAATATATGGCCCCTGAGACTCAGGAGTTTTATTGAAATTAAGCTTGCAACTTCAGTCCCTAGCAGGCAGATTCCTGCTGCAGGAGGGGAGTGTCACTGGGGGCAGATCTAAATTCTAGCCTAAAAATGTGGACAGAACAGTTTGAGCTCTGGTGTTCGTATCTACTTATGTTGATGTTTGCAGTTATTTCTCTAAGCTTGGGTGGATGGAAGTAGGCAGCATCTTTCACCATTGACAGATCTTCCCTTGGATTTGTAAGCCTGAAATAAACCCATTCCTCCCCTAAACTGTGTCTGGATGGATATTCATCTCAGCAACATGGAGCTGACTACAACACATTCCATTTGACAGAATATTATGCTGACTTTTATGTTCATTTGGGAAGAAGATTGTGACCCTGATGCCTGATTTGTTAACAGTATCTCTGGATAAAACAATGAATATTGTTCAAAGTGATGGAGGATTTTGGAACTCAGGGAGGGTTTATGAACTGCAACTTTGGGGCTTTTGTTTATTTTAACAAAAGAATTTTTTAAATGACCTGAGAAGTATTCATTATAAATTAGTAGATTTATTTAGGAAGAAATTAATTATGTCATTTAATTAGGGAAACATTACATCTGGGAAATTCTAGAACATTTACACACATTGGTGGAAGATAAAACCTAGAAAAAATTTACAAGAAGCACATAGTCATGTGATAGAAAAGCATAAAAGTGACAGACCTGTACTTCAACATAGAAGAAAGTTAAGAGATTAGATAGCGAAGGCCTCAGGGATTAAGGAAGGCTAACAGAGAGAAAGCACCCAACAGGGAGCGGAAAAGCAGATGCCTGGAAAATGAGCTGTTAAGAGAATCACTGCACACATGGCAGACCCATAGTTTAGAAGAAAATCATATGAGAAATGCAAAAGGCATCTGGAAACAGAATACATATGAAGAACAAGCAAAAAAAAAAAAATCTAGACAGATTACAAAAGCCCTCCTCACCCCCAGCCAGGATGGGACCAAACATAACACGCTAGTGTTCTGGTGAAAGAAAGAACCACAGTCAGTCTGGCCAGCAAAATGGAAGAGAAACAGCAGACATCAAGACCTATGTAATTAATTAGGATGACCTTTTATCGTCAGCCTCAGGAATATAAGGGAGAGACCTGATTGGTGTGAGGATTCAGGGGGCTGACAGAGATGCATGGTTGATCTGGGAGGGTGCAGGGAGTCTGCAGCCATCATGGAGGAGACTGGATCAGATGGTAAATTCCAGTTCTGCAAGGCAGGTTCAGTGACACCAAGTCCCTAACTGTCTGCAAAAAAAAAAAAAAAATGATCTTTCTCCTTAAAAAGGTTACAAAACTTTTTAAACAAGGAACCTTATCTTTGTTTTTATCAGGCTCTTCACACTTCTGGTCATACAAAATTTGAAGTTTTGAGCATCTACTTGGAAAGGGGACAAAGGTCAATGTGATTTTGATGACCTGGAATCTTTCTTCTTTCTGATTTTGTGGAAGGGTAAAGTGGACAATCAGAATTAACTCTCAATTCTGATGTAAAGTCGTTCATTTTCTGAAAAGACTATTATTGATTATAAGAAGGTTGTGTCCACTAAACTCCACAACTTTATCAGCTTTCAATCCCTACAGAAATCCAATTGCCTACAATGGATAGATGGGTTTAGGGTGGACAACATGATGGGTAGAGGCAGGATCATTTTGCTAGATAATATAACATACGTAAGTGTTCCATGAAAACTCCTTTCTTGATATTTGGCATGTCTCATAAACATGCAATCACAAACTCTACTAGGTTTTCTTAGTTATTCCAAAAAGTATTTTCTCATATTCTGACAAATATTAGTTGATATTTATGTTATATGGGTAATTTAAGAGGAATTAATGATTATAGTTATGAATATTTATGAAAATAATCCTTATGATTTCGAAGAATAACTGGGCTTTGGCAAAAACAACTTAGACAATAGGGAACTTTCAGCATGTAAGAGTTTTCAAAATTATATGAACTTTTGTGGGGTTTCAATATTTACTTTTATGGTAAAAAGAACCACAAAAAAACAAATTGTCAGAGTTCATATGGACTCAGAATATTTGTAAGCAGTACTTAAAATAGTGTTCAAACTATGTTCGCATATTTGGAAAACGAATTTAAAAGCCTACCATGATATTCTCCATATTCAAGCCACCACATTTCAGGGCTGGTTTCCTGAACATAATATGAGGTTGAATTAAAAAATATTTCAGTTCTCATTAATTTAAGAGATGTAAGTTTGCTCATAACAGGTAGAATAGCTTCTATGTCTTCTCAAAACAGTTAACTCAAGGCTTGTATCATCACTAATCTTATAAAGTAAGAAAGTTCCCTTCAGTATTATAGCTGCATAACTTTTTCCATAGAAAGCCATTTAAAAATTATAACAAAGCCTTCTGGTTACCTATTTTATGTATTGTATAGCCCAGAGTGCTCCAGCATTGCTTCTCCAGAGAACCACAATTCTTAGTGTGAAAGATATAACTGAAATTGAACTTCCTGAAGAGTCAGTCTGTTCATTGGAAACAATTTATTTCCCATGACTTAAATGGTGTTCTTATGGACAATAAACTTCACTATGTGAATAGTCATCATGAAATGTTTGAGAGGGTTACTAAAACTATACCAGAAATAAACGCATTAACAAGAAAATGCTCAGTTTGGTCCTTGAAAAATCTACAACTTTTGAAAGTGCACATTTAGCTTTTAAGAGCTTAGAGGCACAGACACTGTTCTTAGTGGATTCTCACAAAAAGCTTTATTATTGCTTGTAGTATCTACTCTCATTTTTAGCAACATTAAACTAGGACATGCTCTCAAGGATGCTTGGCCACACTACACCCAGTCACAAAAAGTTAATATTTACATTTTCTCCTAAGTGTTCTTTATTTATAATAAACTAAAAAATCCACAATATGTCTTATATAGTACTTATGAATTATGCTCCAAAAGTATTTTCATGTTGAAAATATATTTCATATGTAGAACATTTTTTGGTCTTGGTCTTTTCCAGTTATCTTTATCAATCAAGCATGGATTACTACAGTTATGTTGTAACAGGGTTTTTATGGGTTTTCTCTTAACTGGGTGTCATGGTTTGATCCAGGTGTCCCCCACAAACAAATGAATGTCTTCTGATAGATCGATCCTCAGCTGATGGCAGTTTGGGTTTTACAATCTCGATGAAGCTGTGTTGTTGGGGGCGGGTTTATGGGGGTTATAAGCAAGCTCCCCCTTGCCAGTATTTGGCACACCTTCCTGCCGCTGTTTCCAGTGCTGTGGCAGAGGTGCTGTCCACCCCTCTGCTCGTGCCATCATCTTCCCTGCTAGGATGGAGTCTCCCCTTGAGTCCGTAAACCAAATAAACCCATTCCTCCACAAGCTGCTTTTGCTTGGGTTCTTTCTGCACAGCAACTAGAAAGGTGACTACAACAGTTTTTACTATGTAGCCCAGATAGACAGTGAATCTGCTATTCTCTTGCCACAGCATCCCCAGCACCGGGTATTCCAGCCTGTGCCACCACCCCCAACTTATTCTTGAAAATTCTTATAACATATGGAATACTAAGTCTTGTGCAGAAATTATTTTCTCAGATAGGAAATTTGAGGTAAACAGAAAAAACATTTGCAATAATGTGTCACTTTAATGATGATGTTGTACTCTGAGAAAGGCTTGCTAAGGCATTTATTTAGGGAAGTGTCCCAGAGTATACTGACACACACCTGGATGGTAGGTGCAGCTCAGCCACTCGGTGTGGCCTTGTTGTGTGACCAAAACAGAATGTATGTGAACAAGATGTTCATGACTGATGCTGTCACTAACATGGCATACTGATTTAACTGATGTACAGTAAAAGAAAAGTGCATGCACATGAATGTTTGTGTTTGTTTGTTGAGTGTGCACGGTGGGATGTGTCATGTATGGTCTATATATGTGTGTGTGTGCATGCATGTGTGTGTGCACGTGTGTGTGCAAATATGCTGCATTCACAGCATGAGGTGAGGAGTCCACACAATGACTTCAGGTACCCTTCCCCATTGCTCTTCTGCATACTCCCTCAACCGAATGTCACCGTTTTTTAGCTTCAGGTCAGTGAGCCAATAGAAATTCTGAAGTCTCTATCCCATGTAGACTGGAGTTACATGGAGTTGCATGGCCATGACCAGATTTTTAAGTGGATTACGGAGACTTGAACGCAGGCAGCTTCAAGCCCTCCAAGGCTGTTTTACCTGCTTAAGAAGCTCTTGTAGACAGGGTATGGATCAATATGAATAGAAAATATATCTATGAAATATAAACATGGTAAAAACTGCAAGTGTTCTTAATACTTAACTCATATAACTAATGTGTGGACTATTTGTAAATAGATGCTCACACTGAAATGATTAAAAAGCACATGAACTTATAATAGTGTAGTTGGTTTCCATTGTAAAGTGTAAGTATTGTGTATTAATACGTACGCTATTGTTTTAGTCAACCTTTTCATTGCTGCAATAAAAAACCTGACCAAAAACAATTTGATGGTAGGAATGGGTTTATTTGACTTACAGACTGGAAGGGAGACTCCATCATGGCAGGAAAAACCATGTCATGAGCAAAGGGTTGACATCACCTCCCCCACAGCACTGCAAACAGTGGCAGGAAAGTGTGCCAAACACTTTCTGACTGGGCTGTTGAAATAGGACTACCACTTCTCGCCTTAAGCAAACTTGACTTTGCTGTGTTCCCACCACAGTGGCTTGCTTGGATACAATTATGAACTTGGGTAGATGAACTGCAGCCTCTATAGGCACCACTTTGGCTTCTTCACTAGGGAAAACTGTCTTCCCTCAGTTCATGAGATACCAAATTCTTTGACACTGTTACAGATGACAAACTCCAGCTCTGAGAATCAGGATTTATCTCTCTTTTGTTTTGTTTTGCTTCATTTGGCTTACAGTTTTTTTCTTTATTATCCATAATTAGAAACATTGAATAAGCAGATAATGAGTTGACATCCCCATTTCCCCAATTTCTCTCTTCCCTGTCCCCAATCAGCTGGATACCCTTCTCCATGGGTAGTCTGGGTCAGTCCATGTGACAGGGGATTATGGATAGCCTAGGAGACAATCCGGTTCCACCCCCCCCCCTTTGTATGTTGTTACTGAGGGGATCAATGTCTCTGGATATTCTCCCCCACCATGGCTCTTAAAGTCTTTCTGCCCCCTCTCCCGCTCAGTTCCCTGAGTCATGGTGGGTAAGTATTAAGGCTGCTTTATTGTTGAGGTTTTAGGGACCTCTTTACTTCTGCTTTAGGTTGTGTTGAAGATCATTGCTGTCTGTCTTGCTGGATTATCCTGTGTTGACTGATTTCCTGTGGTTATAGGTCTCTTGCTTATCCCACCACTCTCTGTGGGGTTCCATGTGGATCCTCCATGGTAGGTCTGGGGTGGCTCATCTGGTAGGGTTGGAGGATCCATAGCTCTCTCTCTGCCTTCTGAAAAATAGAAACCGAATCTCCATGGGAGAGTGAGATCAGTATAGGTTAATTTAAATACACATTTCTGAATTGCCTAGATTCTATTGTTAGTAGCCTCTTTGTAAATTACACCTATAGTGCATTTCTCATTAGTGGCCCAAGATTCTGGTTCTGGTGCATTTCGCCCTGAGTCCCCAGTTCCAGTTAAGGGCTCCCCATCACTGAGTGGATTACTTGGCTGAATTAAAATCTGTTGATTGCCTCCCCCAGGCTTTAGCTCCTCCATTGCACAAGTGCTCATTTCTTGGTTTGCTGTTCTCTCCCTGTAGGCAGTGTGTTCAGCCTGCTCCTGGTGGCAGACTGTGTTTCATGTCAGTGGTCTCTGTTTACTCCAGCTGTTTTTGTCCAACTTCCCCTGGCAGCTTATGTAGTGCCTTCCACACTGCACTACCATTTGGGGGATGGTTACCATTCTGGACCTCACAGGGTCTCTCCATGCTGATAGATGGCTTTCTGTGGTTTCTTCAGCAACAGGATTGCCTCAGGCCTGGAGTGGGCATTCAAGAGCTTTGACAGAATCCTGTCTTGTTTTTTAGGGATCTCATGGGTCACTTTGGTCAACAGCTCAGTGAGGGAAGGAGCTGGTGACTGCGACCAGGAGTTGCCAGACTGATCAATTTTTCACAGACTTAGAGTCTGTCTCTCCCCTTCTATTCAGGACCCTCCTTGCCAGAGGATGCCCACTACTTGCTCAATAGGTTACAGTATGCACATGAGGATTTTATGCTTTTGAACCACTTTTGATTTAGCTTTCTGCTTAATCACCCCCCCCCAATCCCTTACCCCTCTTTCACAAATTCTCACTTTCCCTGACTGGTCTGTGTAGAGTTTACTGTCAACTTGTTTAGGAACTGCATATGAGGGAGAATATTCAATGTTTGACTCTCTGTTCTTTTGAGAGTTTGCTTAGTAAGATCTGTATTCAGTAGTGACCACCTCCACTTTGGCAGCCTTCTCTACTCCAAGTATGTGGAGAAATGGCTGAGGAAGAAACTGTCTTTATTCTTTCTTTAGCATTGTTCTTTAAATTCTACTCCTGTTCTTATACTTATCGTTTTGTTTTGTTTTGGGGGTTATTTATTTATTTATTTGATGTCTAGTCTCTCAGGATAGAGTTGGGATATATGGGGGAAAGAGATTTAGAACTAATAGAGGTTTCCCATTCAGAATTCTCAGATACTTTTATCCCCTACTTTGTTAAATCTCTACTGAGTTTTGCAGTTGATGGCCTCCTGTATTTATTGTCGTCTGTGTGTATATGCAGTGTTTATGTGTGTAAGGAAAGGGCAGGCAGATCCCACAGGATTGTGAAGTAGCTGTCTTTGTCTTTCTCCTTCCACATCTGAAATACTGCTACAAGAAGACATTTTGTATCTCATCTCTTTACAAAAGTATTCTACTAAGATAATAAATATGCTCTGGTGGCACACTTGAAAGCAAAAGGTGTCATCAATATTCCAATTGTAGACCACATATAATTACTAGAGCAAGGTGTACTGTGTTCAGGAGTTTTTAGATGACTATTTATTGGACTATTCCAAAAAGTCCCGATGGTTTCCATAGAAACTGTGTCTGCAGATAGTTTCAAAATAGCCTTTTATAGCTTTGAAATCATGAATATATTTTATCACTCAGGAAGAGAAAGCAAAGCAGATTTTGCAATTAATTTATTTACTGTTAAGAAGGAGTGATTCTCTGAAAGTTACTTTTCATGTATGCAAAATATCATTATTAATACTTTTAGTTTGGAGAGGAAAGTAAGCAAGCGAGCAAGACGGAGAGAGGAAGAGAGAGAGAGATTGATATTTCCCCTTTTCTCAAAAGATGACAGCTGGTTTGTGATGAGAAATAAAACTTTTGTTACTTTCTTTAAACGCACATTATCTGCTTGAAGTGTATTTCATAAAAGGTTGTGCTGCTTCAGTTAAATATTCCTAGAATGTGCTTAGATTTTGTCTGCTTAGCATATTTACACTGAGTTTATTTTTCTTTTATTTAATGGCATTTATTAAGCAGCTTCTAATACAAGACACCAAGGGAACCTTGAAGTACAAAGATGAGCACAGCACTGTAACTTCTCGAAACTGGCAAAACATCTATGAGTAGTGGAGTTGCTAGCTAATGAAAGAAAGGCAATATGATTGCTTGGAAGTTCAAAGCCTCGGGAAACAAAGAGAGTCACATCACCTAGTCTGCAGGTGTAAGAATTGCTGAGTCTTTAAGATGAATAGGAAAACTTTTTATGGGTTGGAAACAGGCTGAGCAAGATTCAACCTGAAAGAAGAGAAGGAAGGATAATTGGTGTGGTGCAATATGAGGAGATAAGACATAATAGGCTGATATCCCAAATGATATAGTATTATAAAACATGAGGTGTTGATAATTATACAAAGGAGGCAGAATCATTACAGCAACGTTGGAAAGGGGGAGAGGCAAGTAGCTTTTAATATTGGTGATTGAGTATACCCGAGTGCATTCCTATATGTTTGAATTGCTTCTGGAAATACAGATTGAGTGACATAGTAGAAGGAAATGCCAAAGAATCCCTTTGAGCTCAACGACACTTTGGACGAGGCTACTTTTCTATCCGCACAAAGATGATTGTGGCGGTTGCATCCTACACATGGATTATTATAAAAATGCAAAAGGCCTGATTAGTCTTGTGACAGCCACAGTATTAGAAGAAAGATCCTCATATCCTTTCTCCCCATTAGTGCATGCCGAATTCTGCTGCAGAGTGGGCTTGTAGGGGTTCCCTTCATTCAGCAATGCCCAATACCGCTCAGAAATGACAAGAGAAATGACAACAACAACAAAAATACTTGATATTTTTTAAAAGTATTAATATGCATATTCTTTGACATGGTCCAAACTGTAAAATTTAAAACATGCAACAACTACATAACTTTTTGAACTTCTGGTGCAGCTTTGGAAAGGCCTTCAGGATAATCACCGTCATTGCTCAAAGCCTTGCCAGGGTCTGTGATGACTCCTGTGACATTATTCTTCAACAGAATTACAAATGCAATGAAAAATTTTTCCCAATGATTTTTTTACATATTTAATATTTGGCTTTTATTGAATGGAGTCAGGAATAGAGTGTATGTTACTTGCAAGATCCGCTAATTAATTTTGATATGAAGTAAAAATACCAAAGATATTATAATTCTCAATAATCCAAATATCTTTGTAGTATAGGCAATTTCTTTTTCATTTCTACTCATGAGCTTTAATTCATTTCTGTTTAGAAAAGCAATCCAGAAATTCTATAACCTCTATGATAACTTTGCTTTGCTTTTTACTACCTTACTTAAAACATCAAGGCTCCTTATGGCTTCTTTTTCTCTGACTTTTTAATTAGTTTATCAAATCTTTGAACTATCTCCCTTGAGCTCATGAATTTCTGCTTCTTCAATTTAACCTTTCTTTGTCAATTAATTGCTATAACATTATTAGCGTGTTAGCCTTCTGGGTCCCTCAAAAAATCTAGACCTGTTTATTAATAGAAACTATAAAAGTTTTACAAAATTTCTCTTATAGTCACTGTTATAAATATTATGTTAAGAGAAAAAAAAGAGTAATGTATATAAAAAGTTTTCTTTCTCTCTTTCTTTTTTTCAAGGTAGGGTTTCTCTCTAGCCTAGGCTGACCTGGAATTCACTATGTGGTCACAGGCTCGCTTCATACTCACAGCAATCTTCCTACCTTGGCCTCCCAAGGGCTGTGATTATAAGCATGTTCTGCCATGCCCACCCCGTGTAAATAGTTTTCTAACTACAAGTTGTTTCTTTGAAAAATCTGTGTCAAATGATGTTGTAGCTTATTATAAAAATTATCAGTGCACACCCAACAATCTAAACAAAGTGGAAAACATGTGGTGAGTCTCAATATACAGTAGTAATAATTAATTAAGTGAAATCTAAATATTTTATTCAAATGAATACTAAAACAGCAATTTAAGAACATTGCATAATTTACTCAATCTTCTGTATCTAGAATATTATCAAGCAAAAAATTAAATAAAAATAAATCAACCTCTAAAGATATAATTCATAATTGCATTATCACGGTGAAGAAATTTTGCACACAAAAAATATTGGTAGGTGTTTCTCTCTCCTTCTGATACTTTATGGATATCCATATTTTTCCTACAAGAATTCAAACAACCAGCATTTTTTTCATGGAAGATTCATGCCTCAGGCTCTGAAATGATCTGAGACCATATGATTTTCCTTCAGGGTTTGATTCAAGAATCATTCCCATGATGACATACTTTGATCTACCTTAAATTTATTCTGTTTTTATGTGTTGTTTCTCAATTCTTTTAACATTGCCACTAGTTATATTTTAATTGGTTGTTTGGAATTATTTTTGGACCTTTCTAAAACAGTATACTTCTTTACAACTGAGTCACATTATGTTTTTAGGTCAAATTAGACAAGATATCAGGAAATGTACTTTTGAGTGAACTGTTGCTAATTAGCTGTGTGATCCAACCTTGGGAACAAAAGTCACTCAACCTCTCTGAAATATAGTATCTAGACAAATTTTTTCTAACTTTCTATAAACTCCAATATTACATAAGCTATAATATTTTCTTTTTGCTTAGATCCCAGTATACCATGTGTGGTAGTTTTGAAGATGTTCCCCCAAAAGAATTAAAGGTTTATTAAAATTGTAAATTGTCTCCAGCTAGTTCTGGCTAGAGGAAGTGTGTCACCTTGGACAAATCCTAGGGTTCAGCACTAAGGTATTTCTGGGGTGTGTCTGGAATTCTAGCTATACATATGCAAAAAGCAGTCTGAGCTCAAGCCTGGAGTTCTTTTTGTTAGTTGGGAGTGTGCTTGCTTGAGGTGCTGGTGGTGGACTTCTGTCTCTGTCTCTGCTTGCTTCTGTGAAAGAGGGTCAGCCTTTTCCATCACTTCCCCTGGGTCCGCTTAATAAATATTTTCCTCCCTGAATCCTGCCTGTTTTGGAGATTCATCCCAGCGGCATGTGGCTGACTACGACACCATGTCAAACAATCTGGGTTTAGGCCCCTGCTCTGTGGGAATACTGAACTGATACCTGTCAGATCAATTCTTGCCCAAGAACAAACAATTGTTGTAGTTTGTGCTTTCTACAGCCAACCAACCAACCATCCCATTCATGCCTTTAGAATAATATATTCTCTTAAATTAATTGTTAGCAAAATTCATGCTAACCCATCTTAATACATTGTATTGGATTATTTGTATTGGTTCAAATAAATAAAGCTAAAATAAATAGATATTCTTGACAAATATGACTTGGAGTTTGAAACCAGAGAAATTCATTTGATCTAATATGTTGAAGCTTTTGGGAACCTCTACCTCACACCTTCCCCCTATTTAATAACCATCCAAAAACACACTGGCACATGAGAGTCTGCATCTATAAGTAACTGCTAGAAAGATTTTCTAACACACACACACACACACACACACACACACACACACACACACACACACACGCCTCAATGCAGCCCGTAATCTAGCATGTAATAACTCTATAGAGACATCCTCATATATCCCTAACAGTCACCCAATTTCTAACAGAATCCTGGCTGATTCTGGCACCCAAGAAGATTTAATCAACAAAGAAACTTTTTATAAATTCACAAGCACTAGATCACAATCTCTGGCTTTTAATGTGTATGTGTGTGTGTCCTGTAACTGGATAAAATGGGAGAAAGAATTCTTAAGGAAGGCAGGACGGGGAACAAAGAAAGGGTAATCGAACATATGTGACAGGAAATAAGGGGGAGATTTTGAGGGAAAAATGAAAGTGGGGTCAGGGAACATGGGAAGGGCATTTGAGAGAGGGACAAATAAGAATAAAAAGTACAACAAAGTAAAATGACATACACACACACACACACACACACATATATATATATATATATATATATATATATATATATATATATATATATATATATATATATATATATATGAAATGGAATAAGGAAATCCATTAGTTGGTTTGCTAATTTTATGAATTAATTAAAAAAAAAGAAATATGTGGCAGGTATATCAATATGGAGCAAAAGCAAGAATAATTAACAACTCTGTTCTCTAGCTTAGCTTTTTCAGAATGCCTTATCACATGTATTAATCAGACTTTGTTATCTAAATTAGCATCTTCCTGCAATTGTTAGTGGGTAAATCCTTGGCTTCAGATTGAAAAGCAGTGCCCTCTTATGAAACTGAATTGTTTCAGGGCTGGCATTTTCCACAAGACAAGAAATAGTTTGAATCAGAAAGCCAAACAACCAAGCCACCCAGGCTGAGGGATGTTCAGATTTATTAAATCTGATACCCAACAGAGCAGATGAATCAATAATTCTGTACTGTCTACATTACTACCCGACCAGTGATCTCTTAAGAATGGCACCTGAGGCAGGGGAACAAAGGTGTTAGTTCAGATGTATCATAAAGCAAATAATTGTGGCAGGCTTGCCATATGTTTTTTAAGAGGAATCTCTCTTCCTCTCTCTCCCTCTCTCTCTCTCTCTCTCTCTCTCTCTCTCTCTCTCTCTCTCTCTCTCTATCTATCTATCTATCTCTATCTCTATCTCTATCTCACTCTCCTCTCATTAACGGAAAACATGGACTAAAGTAACCAGCTGGAATAAATAAGTCATGGATATTTTGTACAATATGTTAATACCACATTTAAATAAAAAGGATAATCAGAGCCTTAAGAGACTTCCTCAAAGTGCAGGAAATTTGGGAATAGAGTTTCTAATATGAATTAATTCTGTTTTAACAAATAAATCCTTTTCTGAGTTTTGTAATTATAAGAATATAATAAATTTTGTTGGTCTATTCATCTGTATAAATTGCAATTGGTGTCAAAAGTTAAGTCATTAACATTATTTGAAAGTCATTTAGCTATATGAATTATTTTAAATTAATATCTTCATATTTTATAAGATATTTTAATATCTTTTAATTAATACCTTTTTAATTAATATATTTAATATCTTTATTATGTGTAAATATACATTGTATGAGCAAATCTTGTGAAGGTGTCTCCGTTTCCTTCCTCTCTGCCCCCTATCCTCTGAGGTCTTTCCTCAGTGTGCATACTGAATCTGTCCATAGGTTAGGGGATTATGAACTGCACCAGAGGTAGACAGTTTTTCTTTTTTCTTCCCCCTTTGTGTGTTGTTACTGAGGGGCCAATGTCTCTAGATATTCTCCATCACAATGGCTCTTACATTCTTTCTTCCCTTCTTCCATTCAGTTCCCTGAGTCATGGTGGGTGAGTTTTGAGTCTGCTTTATAGTTGAGATTTTAAATATCTGTGGACCTTTGGCCTGGGTTTTGTTGGGTATCATTGGTGTCTGTCTCCATTGACCTTTCATGGGTCATCACTGGCTGTGGTAATTGGTTTCTTGTTTTTCTTTTCACTTTCTCTTAGGATTCCTTTGGGCCCTGTGTGAAGGCCAGGGGTGATTTGTCTCCTGCCAAGATGTCAGACATCATCCAATATCTTTTTGGTGGAATTGGATTGTCCTTGGCTCTCTCAATGCCTTCTGTAAAATACAAACAGAATCTCCATCAGTGAGATCGCTATAGCTCAAATGAGACAAACCTTGCTGTTTTGGTTAGATTCTAATGTGTATAACCTCTCTGGAGGTCTCTGGTAGTGGGAATTTCCCTTAGGAGCTTGGGTTCTTGGTCCCCATAGGATTTTGCCATGGATCCCAGTTCCAGTTAAGGATTCCTTGTCATTGAGTGAATCCCTTAGCCAATCAGTAAGCCACTAATTACTCCCCTAGGTTTAGCACCACTATTGCACAGATGCACACTTCTTGACTTGCTGGTGTGTTCCATATAGCAGTGTGTTCAGCATTCTTGTGACAACTGTCTATATTGTATATCAGTGGTCTATGCTTTCTCCAAAGATCATTGACCAATTTTCCCTGAAAGCTCATGTAATACCTTCCATTGCTACACATGTTACCATCTGCGAGTTGGTTACCATTCTGGACATCTTGATGTTTTTGATGACACTCTGTGATTTTTTCAGCAATAGGGTCTTACCTTAGACCTGGTACAGGTATTCAAGAGCTTTGAGAGAAGTCTGTCATGTTTTGGGGACCTCATGGGTCTCTTTGATCAACAGCTCAGTGTGAGAAGGAACCAATAACTGGAACAGGGAGATGCAGGCCTGAGCAATTATTCTTGAGGTTAAGCTTTCTCCCACTCTACTCAAGGCCTTCATACTGGGTAGTAACCACAGCTTCCTCAGGAGCTTATTGTATGAAAGTTAGGGTTTTATGTTGTCAATTCCTTATTAGTTTAGTTTATTGTATGAGTCCCTCATCCTCTCATTCCCCCCCATTCTTTCCATCCCCTTTTACAGTCTCTCTGTTCACTGAAAGGTTTTCTTAATATTCAGGCTTAACCTGGTTAGTTATTAAGATGGACTTCCTTGACGATAATACCTTCATAGGGCACTTCCTCAAAGATTCAACTGATCAAAACTAAGTAACAAAACAAAATAAAACCAAACAAAAAAGAAACCTTTGAGGAAGTGGTGATATGAGCAAGAGAGCTACCCCCACAGCAAGTGAGATAACCTATTAATGGATAATGGACACAGACATGGAGGATACCCAACACAGTCCAAAGAAGAAATCCAGAGACTCTTAACAGTAAAACAGACTTAAAACTCACCCACCCTGACTCTGGGTAATGAGTGGAAGAGGGAGTGAAAAGATTGTAAGAGCTATTGTGGGGGAGAATATCCAGAGACATTGGCCCCCTCAACAACATCACACAAACTAAAACTAGGCTACTTCTTGTACAATTCATAACACTCTGCCCCATAGTCTGGTCCAGCCATCCCACTGAAGAGAGCCTCCAGTGAGTTAGAGAGAGAGAGGAGGGAATTGGAGTTACCACCACAATACTTGTTCATGCAATGTATCTAATTATTTACAATAAATAATTTTGGCACATGCCGTTAATCCAAGTACAAAGGAGGCAGAGGTAGGCAGATTGCCATGTGTTCAAGGACAGCCTGAGACTACACAGTGAGTTCCAGGTCAGCCTTAGCCAGAGCAAGACTGTACCTCGAAAAACAAAACAGCAACAACAACATAAAATCAAAACAAAAAAAATGTAACAACAAAATAATAACTGATGATGCATTCAGCAATTTTTTGGTCAATATGCTATCACCTCTGTACCAGATAGATAAAATACATGAAATCTTTAAAAACATACTTTCATATAATTTGTAATATTTTTAATATTACAAAAATTATGAGGCCCTTGACCAATGTAGGTTTCAGATGTAGCCTGAGTTAAAGTCTCGGGCTTGATCACTTACTTGTTCTTTGATTCTGGACTGATCATTGAACTTTTTGATAGAGTCATATGTAGAGGGGTCAGCAACAAAACCTGAACTATGGGAGCACTGTGCAAATTAAGTACAAGTATGCACAGAATATGGCTGTCATTCTACCAAAGTATTACAAGCCAAACTATTTTTCCTATTTTGTTAGAAAAATATTGTCTGGTAACATACAAGATTGATGTATGTAACAAATTGAAGCAGCAATGGATTTTCTAGAAAACATATCAAGGAAGAGTAGCCGATGAGAGATGAAAGCAATTATATTATAGAACTTTTTCAAAACCGTGGCTTTGAAAGAAAATAGAAGAGATAATTACTGGTTATTATTACTTTTTTTATTTCCTTAGAGACAGAGGAGCTTGAAAGAGGGAGAACTTGAAGAAAATGTAGAAAATCAATAAATCAAAGAACAATGGGATAACTTCATTGTTCATGTTGCCAAAGGCAATTTTATACAGGTTAAATGATTTACCTTAGCAATGAGCAGAAAAGCTTTGTTACCATAACAGCAATGAGAAAATAAAGTATGTGTACACATAAGTAAAGATCATACTTTTGAAAACTGAGGGATTTTATATGTGATGGCTTCATTTTCTACTTGAAGCTGTACTAGTAGTGGTTTGTATTGATTCCAAAAAAAGCCATTGCTGGTCCAGCGTGAACTAATCTGTCTAATCTACTCTTTAAACTGTGGACTAAATGATTTTTATGAGAAAAAAATGCCAATATACACTATTTAGCATTTTACTGTTGGGTATAGTAATTTCAATTAGCAATCATTATTTAATTTATTTAGATTTTATTTTTGCATATGTGTGTGGTGTTTTATATATATATATATATGTGTGTGTATGTATATGTATAGATATGTATATATCTATGAAAGTTTCCTTGTGTGTAGAAGCACATGGACTTGGGTGCGTATGCATGTGAAGGTCAGAGGTAGATCATGGATGTCTTTTTTGATCACTGTCTACTTGATTCTTTGAGAGAAGGTGTCTTGCTGAGTCTAGAGCTCACCAAGTTAGTTAGATCACCTGGCCAGTGAACCCAACGGTTTCTCTCTCTCTCTCTCTCTCTCTCTCTCTCTCTCTCTCTCTCTCTCTCTCTCTCTCTCTCTCTCTGCCTCCCAAGTGCTAGGATTAGAGGTACATGCCACAAGGCTTGCCATTTTACCTGAATTCTGAGGACTAGAACTCAGTTGTTTGTATGGCAAGCATTTTACCCAAATGAGTCATCTCCAATTGAGTCCTTTATTAAAAAGAATTCATTATGTGCCAATCAAAATGTTGGGTAGCTGTAAAGAAGAACAATGAATTTTATTTTAGATTGCATGCTAAGAAAATTGGGAAATCAGGACTCGTGATACACAATAACTGTATCTATCATCTATCTATCATGACAATTATCTCTCTGTGGTCTATAATCTGTTTATGTTTTCTTTCAACCTTCTATTAATTATCTGTCATTCACCTCTATCAATCATCTATCATCTAGTAATCTTACATGTAAAAACATTATCATTATTATCTTTATCTTCTTTATCTATGTTTTCTACTGCAATTCCAGACAGAAGATAGATAGAAACACAGAGATAGGAAGAAAGAGCTAGAGAGAGAAAGAAAGGAGGAATAAAGATACTAGTGACTATAAAAAAGAACATTCTGTAGGATGCTTTGAATGGAATAGATATGTATGTATTACGCATATTATAGTTATGTATAATTATAAGTATACATCAGAATCACAATTGGAAACAGAAATAGTAAGAGAACTAGATAGGTTCAAATAAGTACTACAGCTGGTTATAGAAATGGTGAGCTCTATATTATTTACTAAGATCTTATAAAATATTTCAAAACAATTACTATTTTAACATTTATAGGCTTTCAATGTATGTGCAAATTTGTGTATATGTTTGTGGGATGCATATGTATGCACATGCATATAGAGGCCTGAAGACCACTTCAGATATTATTCTTTAAGCATCATGCACCTTTTATTTGAGAAAGGGTCTTTCACTGGCCTGGAATTCATCATGTAGGCTAGACTAGCTGGTCATTGATCTACAGGAAATTGCTGGTATCTGTCTCCCTAGCACTATGATTGCAGTTTTTTCCACCCTGCACAGCATTCTTAACATGGGTTTTGGGGATCAGACACAGTTCTTCATGCTTCCATGGCAAGTACTTCACTGACAGAGCCATCTCTGAGCCCTAGCTGTTTGTGGTCTGTGAATTACTTGGAGTGGGGGAGTCATGGTACACTAACACCCTGGTTCATCCGTGGAGCTGGGTGAACAGAGTCTTAGGACAGCAGTGAGCCAACTAGAGGAAGAACTCTCAGGAGATAGTTGCAATGAAAAGCTCTTTTATTAGATTGAGGAGGGTGCTTTTATGCAGGAGGGAAAACAGGAGCAAGAGGACAAATGGTGAAGGGGATTGGTGGGGGCAAGGTAGCCTGTGGATGTCTCATGAGAGGATTAGCAGGGGCCAGTAAACTGTCTATGTCTAGTTTGCATAGATAAGTTGGGTTTGGGCTTTTTCAGCCCCAGGTGGTGGGAGTTACATGACTTTAGGCATGTAACAGATGGCAGTGGCTATAGAAGAACTTTGCCCTTCAAACTTTCTCATTGCCCAAGCTTGTTAGTACTTTATAGCTGAATTATGTGAACTCCAGTAAACTCAGGTCTTGAATTGCCTGGACTTATCAGGGCTTGCTGGGGCCCATCAGGTGCCTGGAAGTTAGGGAGGAAAGGAGACAGCTGCCAAACTCCTTCCCATCTCAGTATGAGATAATTGGGGTTTCAGACCAATCTCAACTTCCCTTTAACCCTCTCTCCTCCATGCCTCTCAGCAGGGTCCCACAGCTTTTCAAAGTTTTGAAGTCCTTTATTAGCAAGAACAAAGATGAACATCTCAATTATACTTGAACATTTTATTTTCATTATAAAATCTGACATTTATCTAAGATAGAAGCAATCAAGGGACCCTATGAGCAGAAGTGGTGCTTTGTTTGTTTTTTGGTGTGTGTGTGTGTGTGTGTGTGTGTGTGTGTGTGTGTGTGGCTTGAGTTTGCTTTCTTTTGGGATCTAGTTGCAGCATGCATGTAAATCCAAATTGTAATCTGAGGAAGAATGATACTCAGTTCAAGACCAGCCCAGGGCTACCTCAAACACTATTCCTTTCCATATATCCATATTTATAACTATTAAAACATAGATTTATCAGAATGTTTTTACTCTGACTTAGAAAAAATTCTGTGCCACCTACCTTTTGGAAAAATATTTTTATAATGTCAATTAGGAGTGGAGGCAGCATTCCATTTCCTATTTTTAGGACCATGACTCCTTTTTAATTATTTAATGGGCTAAATAAATGCATAATAACATATCAAAAGTGTGTGGTATAGAACATGAAATAAACATGTTTAAATGAAAATGGTTTAAGCCATGTCATAATAGCTGTTAAATAATTGGCTTTAAATGTACAAAGAAACATGAAGATTTCTTTATAAAGAATATATATTAGGTTCAATTTTTCTTTACACTCTCTATATTCATTCACAAGAGGAAAATGTCATCAGAATCATGAAGAATCCTTGTCATTGGCAAATAGCTAGAGAAGTCCAGTAGCTGGAGTAAAACAAGACTTTGAAAGCATCGTTCCCGCTTTAATCGACAATCATGATTATTTGTCTCCTTAATAGTCACATATTCAAACACAAGAATGGTGCCTAGGGCAAAATGTCATTATTCCAGAACTTGTCTATGATGAAAGAGGGTGCCATTGAGCTGATGCTATTTTAGATCCTTTTTTTTTTTCAGAAAGCGTAGTCACAGATAAATCACGAAGAAGGATCTAACGGGCAAAGCACATTTATGCTTCTGTTGTTAATTCATCACTTAGATCTATCTGTTTAATAAATTCTGTATTTTATACCATTCCTCCAAACTTTGTTTGCTCACAATTTGGAAAGATTTGTAATTTCCTCTTGGAACAATTACACAATATGCTGGTTATAAGAAAAGGGAATATAATTCTAATGATCAGAATTCAAGGTTTGACAGAATTAAAAAAAGTTTTGACCGAATTCTTTTTTAAAAAAAGAATGCACAAGAAATAATTTTCATAGGAGCTTCAGTTAAGCATGATTTTAGCTTTCATTGTACTGCAATGTTTTCCTCCTCCTTCCCGGTGCTCCCCCATCTCCTCCTTCATTGCATCTTTCCCTTACCTTCTGTGCTACATTATTTTCCCCTGTGGTAGGGTATTGCTGTAGCCCAGGCTTACCTGGGATTTATTTTGTAGTGTCAGGCTGGCCTTGAACTCATAGTGATCCTCCTACCTCAGCATCCTCAGTGCTGGGATTAACTCTGATGCATTTTTATTTGTCTGTGTGTGATATATATTCATGGGTGTATGGGTGGTTGTATATATGTTCCTACATGTGGGGTTAAAGGTCAATGATTGGTGCCATCCTCCAGTACCCTCCCTCTTATTCTTTGAGAGAGGTTGACTTTATGAACCAGTGAGTCCCAGGGATTCTTTGCCTCCACCTCCTCAGCACTGGAATTTTACATGAGAACTGGGGATCTAAACTGAGGTCCTCATACTTGGATGGTGAGCACTTCACCCTCTCTCCAGCCCCTCTGAGTAACATCTTACACCTGAAATGCACAGGTTGCTCATAGCCATAAACTCTTATGCAAAATCTCACATATATAATTATTTAAATAAATATCCAATTCTGACTGCAAGAGTTCATCTCAGGCTCGAGAAATAGAAAATCATACCCCCTAGCTTTCTTATACAGTTGAAACTTGGAATGAAGAGAGGGCTCAGGAGTTGTTAAGGTGCTTGCCTGCAAAACCTAAAGACTAGTTCAATTCCCCAATACCTACTTAAACACAGTGGCCCATGTTTCTGGAGTTTGTTTGCAGTAGCTTGAGGCCCTAGTTCATCCATCCCCCTTTCCTCTCTCTATGCTTGCAAATAAATAAATAAAAATATTTGTATTAATTTATTATTATGCATTAATAAATTATTTATTATTATAACAAATATTATTGTATATTTATTTATATAATAAATAAAACATTTATTATTATTATTTTATTGATTGATTTATTTATTTTCAAACAGAGAAAGAGAGGAGCATGGGCACACCAGGGCCTCCTGCCACTGCAAACGAACACCAGATGATGTGCCACATTTCATCTAAGCAAGTGACTTTAACCACTGAGTCATGTCCCCAACCCTCATGTTTTTAAAATTTAATGGACAAGTTATTAAGAGCTAGTGATGGTGCATGCCTTTAATCCCAGCGCTCGGGAGGCAGAGGGAGGAGGATCGCCGTGAGTTCAAGGACAGCCAGAAACTACATAATGAATTCCAGGTCAGCCTGGGCTAGAGTGAGACCCTACCTCAAAAAAAAAAAAAATGGAACTCTCTACTTCTACTTTATAGTGGGACATGTTATGGTGATGTAATCTAGTCAAATGGAATTTTAAACATTCAGAAAGGGAAGTGTAATTAGACTATTTTAGACTAACATAAAAGAATAACAAGTTTTTTTAATACAAAACTACCTCAATATGAACAACACCTTTTGCTACTTTAATAACAAACCCTGAGACAATTTTATGAAGGTATATATATATATATATGGTAAAAGAAAAGAAAATAAGCACAAAAGGAAATAAGCAGATTTTTCATATATTACACACAATTACAAAAACCTTGCTGAAAGAGAGCCGTTCAGACAGCATGAAGAAGATAAGTGTGGAAAGATTTGATTTCACATCACAAACACTTGATTTTAAACAAAGTTTTTTTTGTTTATTTATTTATTTATTTTTATGTTTTTTCTTGTTTTATGAAGTATGGTCTCTTTCTAGCCCAGGCTGACCTGGAATTCACTATACCTCTGTTTCCTGAGTACTGGGATTTAAGGTGTGTTCTATGACATCCAGTTTTAGCAAGATTTTAAAAGAAGTGGAAGACTTTTCATATAAAATTTCTTTGTGAACATGAACAGATAATTGGCCATTTATTTCTTTTCATTATAATTACCTCTACCAATATCTATTTAACATTTATTTTTACTTATTTGTGATACAAACTTTGGAATCATGCTTTCTATTTTTTTTATCAACCAGAAAGAAAAAAAAAGAGGCATGCCTAGAAAACAAAAAAGGAAAATTGAGATCAATTTAGTAAACTTTCTTATGAGACAATAAGAGTAGCATTTTTTTTGTATATGTAGCAAGACATGCTATATACCTCGGTTCAGAAACAAATCATATACATTCTCTTGTACTAAAATTTCACATACTAAAATCAAAATCATTAATTTTAAAAGTGGGAGTAAAATTTAAGAAATGAAGAACAAGTAAGTTCTACATATCTAATCTATATATTGCAACTTTAAATAATTATACTCTGTTGTTGAAATATACCAACAAGAGTAGATTGGAATATTCTCAATAAAATAAACAGAAAGCTTTTAAAATTTACCCCTGCATTATTTTCATAGTAGTATATTTTCATGATTTATGCATCTATGAAAAAATTACATTATATGCCTTCATTTTTGATTGTCAATAAATTATAAAACATAAATAAATAATTGAAATAAGTAAGGATGACTTATAAAAAATTGTTTCCAATGGCTTGTACTAGAGAAGTATTGTAGGTCCACCCAAGAGAAATCAACAACATTGTTGAATAATTTATGCATTTTTATCATAATACAGAATTCAGACCTGATTTAACAAAGGATAGTAATAAAATGATATAATAGGTAAATATATCATTCAGACACCTTCTAAGTAGCTTGTTCTATAAGGAACTATTTCTGAGGCTTGAAGATATATGTACTAATATAGACTAACTCATGCACTTCTTTTTATACTTGTAATTCCTAAGCAGATATGAATTCAGGAAAATTATTGAGCATAACATGCTGACTATTTTGACCTGATAGAATAACTTAGTTCTATGTTTTTTGCCCTGAGAGAATAACTTGTTCTATTAACTTTAAGACTCATGTAATAGTTGGTTATTCAGGTAAAAGTTCTATGTGACAATTTTACCATTTCAGCAATAATATTATTCATATTTTACAGATGAGGAAACTATAGTCTTGACTGAGTAAAATAGCATTCAACTTGTGAGTGTCAAGACCTAACTGACATCATAGATAATGTTCTTAGTATATATTGCCTGCCAAAATACTAGGCTCTCATTGAAGACCTGATAATTAATATGCACCTTTAATTTTCTTGTCACTGTTACATTTTTAAATAGTTAACCTTTTTTTACCAAACTTAAAATCACCAACTGTCACAAAATATATTTGACATTCCTAAATATTTCATGGCTACACACCAAACTAAGTCAATGCAGTATTTTTATTAGGAAGTATACATAAAGACCAATGTTAGACAATCTTAGTTATTAGTGTGGCTTAAGTTGAAATAAGTGTAGGTCAGGTGGACATTTAAGATTATTTTTTGAAAGTCCATTATTAATAATCTTCATTGTCATTAGACCACATGTTTTTATGGGATACATAAAGAATTCTGAATCAAATATCATCACATGCATTAAGTAGTGTTTTTTTCCATTTAAATTATGACCTTTTCCATCCAATTAATTTAATTTTTCCCTTTTGTTTGAGGTCTGCCAGATTATTTCAGCCCCCTACTGTATTAGCACAGTTTAGAACTTCAGTCTTTCATGCCTGGATATCAGTATCTTTTTATGCATTTTGACCTCAAATAAAAATTTGATTTAAAGTGTATGCAATCTTCTCTTACCACCTCTCTTGCTCCCCTCACTTCCCCTGAACCCCGTTTTCGTTCCTACTGTACCTACTTTATTTTAATGCTTCTTTTCCAGGGTCTCCACCCACCCACTACAAATGCTGCTGGGCTCCATAATATGTAGGTTCTGAGTGTGTAATGACAGCCGCTGTGAGGTCATGAAGGTACATTTTGATGTGTGTCTAGAAGATGGTGTTCTAAAGCACTCCTCCCAGTCCTTTTGCTTTTACAGTCTCTCTGCCAACTCTTGTTAATAGTCCCTGAGCCACTGGAAGGAATAATCAAAATGCTTCAACTGTCACTGCTTAACATTTTGATAAATTCTGAGTTTTCCCACTATTCACTGTGATCTGAAAAGAGAAATTTCTCTTAACCAAAAGTAAGAATAGCACTAAACAGTTGGGCATAAACATAAGTGTTTAGAATACACTGTGGTGAGCATAATATATCCATGTAGCCAAGCAATAGTAATAGATTCCCCTATACCTCTTAGGGCTATGATGTTCCCATAGCCACACCATAGTCATAGGCTTGTACCAGGGTTTCAATTACAAGCACGTCTCTCCTGTTATATATTTAGGTTGCATTGGATTATAAGGAAGAAACATGTTGTCTGAACTAATTAATCACATTGGTATTAAACAGCTTTATTTTATTCAGTGAATTATAATCCTTATTCAAATATGTTAATTCTGCTATTTTAATTGGATTTCTAATCATCATCACCATCATTTATGTTAATGCAGATATTGTCCCAGAAATTAATATCTGTGGCCACTTTACATGTCCACGTGAGATTTTAAGCCTTTCTTAACTTTTTGGTTAAAAAAACTGTGCCTATCTTGCACTTTTCCTACTGTAATCTTTTAAGCACTTGTATTTACAAGCACATCTGAGTCTTTCAACAGTGAATGGCTTTCCAGAAATAAGATCTTAGTACTAATGAAAGTAGGAATTTTTGTTCCTAACACTATCACTGAAAGAGCAGAGCATCTGTCTGTCTATCTGCCTGTCAGTCCATCCATCTATCTAGTCATCTCTCTACTAATAAATTTAGAGGGAGAGAGGGAAGGGGAAGGGAAAGAAAGAGAGAGAAGAAGAGAGAAAGTATGTGTGTGTGACAGACTTGTGTATTGCAGGTAGAGTAATAACTTGAATGCATGATCTTCCTGCCTCAGCCATTGAAGCACCAAGAGGATTACAGAATGGATGGTTACAGGACTTTCTTCAATGGATCGGTATACATCCTTGTTTAATAAGTATGGTTTTTTAGATGTACTTTATTTTATGTACAAACATCTTAGAAATATTTATAAAGTGGATCATGGCTTTATAAAGAATAAAATGCTTTATAATAAATCACTAGCCAACAAAAATTTAATATTTTCCTGCACTTGTTCTTAAATAGCATAGCCCTCAGTTTAAATCCATGAGATCCATGTAGATAATGTCCAGCACCTTCTCATTCTTGGTTGTCATTGTGAGAGTCTACAGACTTTCCATAACCTCCTGAAAGATGGAACCGTTATCTAAACATTTCCTAGAAAAAAAACTCAGATAAAAAATTTCTCTTTTTTTCTGGAATATACCACACTGTTACTTTGTTAACACTGAAATCACAACCAATAGCATGACATTTTTATAACTTAAGTTGCATTAGTAGCAACCTCACAGGAACAGCACACAGGACAGAGAGCAGTAAGCACGTATTCTTTGCATATAAGATAACTCAGAAAAATACAGGGATTAGATAGAATTTATCGCATCATAGGCATGCTACAAACATTATTACATTTCCAATGTAAGAAATATACTCTTTTTTTTAATCCAAGTAGTGAAAAAAATCCAGAAAAAAATTATAACGTGTATTACTTCTAGGCAAGATTATAATGTAAATCTGAACGCAACTTTACACCAGCTCTTTCTTTATAAGGAACAGGCTATAGTCGTGTGCATCAGAAGAGCAGACATCACCTCAGCCCTTATGGGGCAGTTGGAAACACCAAATCACCAAACAAGCACAGAATTATGGAAGGGAAATGCATGCAGTGTCATCTATGCACAGCACTTATGTTTGCAATATGAGCTGGAAAAGACAGAGCCTCAGCCAGCGCATATGCCCCAAACAGCTCCCCCTCCTGTCGGTTCTGCAGCCTCCTTACAGGACTATAAGAGCTCTAGGAATAGATTTTGACATTGCAAAGATATTCTAGCCATCAGTAAATTCACAGATATGTAATTCATGTAACATTATTGTCATCTGTGTACTATAGCATATCAAATGTAACTATTTGAACATATATAAACATTCATAATCATATAATGCATTCGTACTTAATAGATGAATTGTTTTAAAATGTATAAAATACTATAGAAAATCCACTATAAACTTTTAAAACATATAATATTTTTGGTGAGATGCCGATATGTACATTCTATGTTTAGAGTTCCCTCACTTTAACTTTGTATAAATATAGACATAAAGAATATATAGAAATAAAGATAGACCAATAGAGACATGTAGATATGGATATTGACATCTGCATTTTCATTCTAAAACATAGGATCCATTCTACTATTTCCTCTTAACTGTTTTACTATTTACAAATTATAAATTGTGGCTCCTTCTATCCTCAGTTTAATATTACATTTGCTCAAGTTGTGCACAAACAAACCCACCTACTAGGAATTAATATTGCTTTATAATTCTGTCTTGTGAATTTAGATATATCTGAAGACACAAAATTGAATAAAGTGAACATCTGAGTTGCTAATATTTTTGTAACAAACTTCCCAACTTCTTTGTCAGCTAACATTTTTGAAAACTTGACTTTAGTAATAAAATAAAGCTGACTGACAACCAACTGCTAAGAAGACATAGTATTTTTAAAAATTGTTATTAAAGTTGTACGCACAATTAACTTAGCTGATGTTAAGTGTGAGCATTATCAGACTTCAATAGGTCAGCCACTTATAAGGAGGGGAAATATTAAGAGCTAATAGTATTATTTTTACAAGCAAAATTTACATTAAAATTTTAAGAGAAATTTAATTTCTTTCTGTAGTAAAATGTACTATTCATTAATATTTATTTATATTTATTAATTAAATATTATATTTAGCCATGTAATGAAGATATAGGATCATTTTAAATGAAAAAATCATAATCAATTCATTAGTATATCTAATGAAATGTATTCATAAATAAACTTGTAGCTTACTAACAAATAGCATGCATACCTGGGACTCCTTCAATAGGACCCATTGTTGGCCATAGGATGTTAAGCTTATTTGTGTGTGTACTTGTTTGTAGTGTGGTCCAGATACATATCCCCCTAGTGCACACATGCAGGGACCAGAGAAGACGTCCATGTGCCTGCCTGGATATAATTCATTTCCCTGTTTCCTTGAGACAAAGTAGCTTACTTAACCTGAAGCTATCATTATTATAGGTTAGATGAGCAGTGAGTACCAGTGACTCATTAGTCTCTGTTCCTCATGAGACTAGGGTTATAGGTGTGTATATCATGGTCATCTGTAAAGGTAGGTACTTGTGTAGTTATGAAATGTGCTATGCATATGAAAAAAGAAAAATGAACTGAAAGGATCTTCTCATCCCCCTCCTCCTGGTTTGTTATCCACTCATCTATCAATCTGTGCTACAGGAGCTCAAAAACCTTTCCATTGTCTCCATTTCCTATTGATCTTGAATTCTCATAAGAGACCAACCACACAAGTGAGCAGGTCAAAGAAGCAGCAAGTGTAAGCATCCTGTCTACTCTATTGACAGAAAAAAAAAAGACTTCCTATATATGGGAAAAGGTCAAAGGTCGTGATGGAGAACTGACTAAAGTGTTGCTATGTCAGACACCTTCAAAAAGAACTGAACAAGGTTTTAATCAAATTTGCTGAGTCATCTCCTCTCTCCTTTGGACTTTCTCCAGTTAAGATAATTTTAATTTTTTTCTGCCCTCAGAAATCTCAGTAGTCTTCAGTGTTAATTCTGAAGTAAGAATTAATCTTGTGTTTTTTTCATCCAATGATTCCATTCTGTAACTGAACATCATCTAAGATTTTATTCAAAACATAATATGTACATAAATTATTACAATCCTGATCTTTATATCTGTCTGCTCCCCCAAGATATCTATCCTTTATTGGAAAAGTTACTTCCTACATTGTTTGCCCTTTGTCCTGGGAATCCTCCACTATCCATTTCTACTGTGACAGCATGCCCACATTTTCTATTAAGTGCCCAACATTACTGTACTCTGCATCTTTCTGCAAGCTGGCCTACACCATTTTCCCCAAAAGTCTTAAGACTTGTGAGCTTTGTAAGCTGGCATAGACTGTGCAGGCATTCCATCACTCCTTGACTTCAAATCAACAGATCTTGTCTTGCTTTCTACACTTCTAAGTATGACACCATCCTTGTGACAACCTCTCTAAACTCAGGAAACTAACATATTTCTCTCCATCCCAGACAAAGCAAACACACTGTGTCACCTCTGCCCTCCATTAACCAACTAAAATCTCTGAATGACCTCTGGAATATTCTTTGACCCCACATTTTACACAAGATTTTCAAGGTTCAGAATCTCACTGATCTTTACTGAAACCTAATTGATAGGTCAACTTTCTTCCCTCTCAGATAAAGCCATAGCCTGCAAAAAAAAATGCTCTTTCTGAAAGTTTTTCTATCAACTAATATTTTCTCCAGTTGCTCTTGAACTTACCTTTAAATTCAAATCCATTCTGTCTGTATAAAATTGTCCATGACTCTTCACTGCATGTGAAACAAACTATTTGGACAACATTTTTATGCCTTTGATTTGGGATTTGGTTTAGTTACAGTAAGTGGTGTTGAGTTTCCATCCCATCCTTCATCTTCATGGATGTTGTAGTCAAACTTCTCCTTGCCGCACAGAAAGAACCCAAACCAAAGAGCAGCTTGTGGAGAAAAGGGTGTATTTTGGCTTACAGATTTGGGAAGAAACTACGTAATGGCAAGGAAAACGATGGCTTGAGCAGAAGCTGGACATCACCTGTTTGGCAAAATCAGGAGAGCTTGCCAAACACTGGCAAGGGGAAGCCAAATCTTCTTCCTCACTATGGAAGTTTCCTGAGAAAGAATTTTAGCAATAGAACAGGGATTGCAATATCTCTCTCTAACGTTCATGATCTGTCTTTGAATAGCCGGCTCAGCATCAAGGCACATTTCATCAATGGCCTATGAAATGTCATGGTTTTAAGCTGCTAGAATATTCTGTTAATTCAGTAGGACAAAAATGTCTTCTCTACAATAATGGACTATATCCTTTCACCTTTAAAGCATAAGCTCAAATAAGCCTTTCCTTAAGTTGTTTATTTTGGGTATTTTGTCATAACAAAGAGAGTAAGAGATATTTATTTTATTTATTTAAAATTTGCATAGTCAGGAGCCAGATTAGAATATCCTAGTCAGTGATCCCCACAGATTGACAGTGATCAAATAATATGTTGTGGGTATCATATTTTGTTAAAGTGAGTGTACTCTATGATATTTGCAAGTAGTGCCACATGGCTACAGTCTCAATGGTATTTATTAGCTTTAGTCATATCCTTGTTGATTAAGGATCTTTAAAACAAAAGTAGTAGTTGTTAACTGTTTAGATTACTGACAAATCCAGGCTTTGTATGGCAGCTTCTTATGATTTTGCCTTCCTTGTCCTGCATGATTTGAAAGAGTGTCATAAGCAGTGACTATCTTCCAACCTGCAGATTCCCGAGTTCAATCTGACTCAAGATCAACACTTAGTGTGAGCTGTTGATAAGGGAAGCAATTGGCAACCTTTGTACCCCTTTACTATTAAGAGTTTCTTACTAATGCTTCAAAAACTCCATGGCTTGTTATCAGAGTTTCTACTCTATAATATTAACCGAGAAACACTTTGATTTTCACTGAGGTTTCGTACATAGTTGGTCTACCAGAATTCCTTCATTATGGAATATTCAAATACTATGCAAAAATGGAGAGGTGAGGAGCAGTGCTGGCCATGAACATTATTCATTTCTCCTCTGTTTTTGTGCAGACTGCATTGTCAATTCAGACCTTGTGCACAAAATACAAACAGAAAAATTTTTTAAAAAGGTTTTGACAATTCAAAATACCAAGTGGAAAACTTTAAAGGCAGGGACATTCTGAGCTCAGGGCTTCATATTACTAAGCAAAATATATGTCTGTAAACCTGTTTCATTTTTCCAAACATTTCAAAAGATATTTAATTTAGCATGCTACCTGTGAAATAATATGACAAGAATGCCTAAAATTTTTGCAGATTTTAGATACTTGGGTATACAAAGTCAACTCTGTTCTGCTGTTCTCACTTCAGACCTGGAGATCAGAAGTTGATGATATAAGAATCTTAACTAAATTCATTTCAAAGAGATTACAGTAAGAGGTTGTTATCATTTCTAGCTGTTAGAGCTAGAATTTATAAGTAAATAGCATTACTTGAGACTCCTCACTGTGTTTCCTTTATCTGTGAAACGTGCAAATATTTGGTAGAAAAGTCAAAGTGGATACCCTTAGAGCTGTTCATTCCCCTGCCCCACGGAGATAGTAAAGCAGAAATACTATGTTCCAGAGAGCACAGCAGGGACCAGGATAAAATATGTAAAGACACAGGGTCTGTGGCTCCTAAAACATACGTAGAGCACTTTTTAACCCAAAGCACTCAGAGTTGGTATAAAATTATTCAGGTTCAATATCAGTTGCTTTTGAAGTCTAGATGTGGAATCAGTGCTGAAGGAGAAACAGTGCCTAGTACCTATTTTTATTTTATTATAAAGCTATCAAAACAAACCAACAAACCAGAACCAACAAAACATGAAGAAACTTGCTATTACAGCCACACTGGCTGCAACACAGGAACATGTTGTACGGTCCTCCTCAGAGCTACACAGTCCTCCTGTATTCTGCCATAGAATATTTTGGAGAGAATTGGTGTCCTTGAAATTCTATACTGGATAAGAAAAAAATGATTTTCACTAAATCTGATTTTGATTTTTTTCTAAGGAAGTCTCTAGATGCCAATGGTAAATACCAAATCTCTACCCAGAGCAGAGGCCTGATTCACCCACATGAGAACCTAGTAAACATTCAGTGGAGAGAAGCTTATATTAACCACTTCCAAATGAAAGATGAAAAAAAGTTATTCTTCAAGAAAAAGAGCACTTCTGAGATATGAAGTTCCTCCTTTCAAATTTATTTTTCTAGCATAACTTGTGGACTTAGAAAATTATTTATTTCTTTACTTGTAATCTGAATACAATTTCTATTAAGAAACAGATACATACAGAGGATCCACTAGTCTTTCAATGTGTGCGATTAACCAAAAGAAGCCAGTACAATAAAACTGTAGCTGAGCCAGGGAAAACCTGGCTCCATATAGATAAAAGCATTTGAATTGGATTGTGTTTATGCAGGTTCCTGTATAGTCACTTTCTGGGTACCAACCTTCCATGGCAACAATCTACAGAACCAGAGAGAAATAATTGTATATATACAAACTCTCATTTTAAGGAATCTTTTCCCTGCTCCTGCCAATTTTCATGTTTCTAGTCTTCAAGAAAAATATCTACCTTAATAAGTTATATCACTGCTCAGTGAAACCTATGAAACACGATCACATTCCTTCAATTTATGCTTGTCATGCCTCTGACTTCAGAGACAGAAAAGTGGGTTAGAGTATTGACAAGGTTAATTGATCTCAGTCATTGTTATCCAATGATTAAGAGGAGCTGTGTCTCAAGAATCTGGTCACTCCTTTTCACATCACTGGTAACCACCTTGTCTAAGAGTGCTGGTCAGGAAGCATGCGAAATCTGCTCATCTCAGGGACGCCATGTAGATGGAGCATACACACACACACACACACACACACACACACACACACACACACACACACACACACACAGGTGAAAATCTTGTCCAGCTAAAATTCTAGAGGATAATAAGAAAAAAAATATAAGGTAAGAGAAAATTTGAATCAGTACCTTTGAAAGAAGGAAATTCACCTTCAAAATCAGATTTAGAAAGAGGAAATGCACTGTGTGATATTAATTACACTTTTCCCAATTTCATTTTCCCTCTGATATGAAGTGTACTAAGAATGAATAATACTTGGGGTTTCAAATGGCATGTTGATCGAGTTGATATCAGCACTTAATATCACTGCAATTTGGACTTTTAATGCTTTCTCTGTTGGTGACTTAACATTTACACAAGGTAATAATGGATGCTAAGAAGCAAAAAGTGTGTACTGTCCCAAGGAGTCTCATTTCCTTTCCAGTTGCTCATCTCTTCTGTGTGTGAATCACCAGGTACTCTGCAGCCAAATTGACTAAATGAATCCCCAGGGACCTAGGAGCAGAGTAGGGCTGGGGTCCTTGAATTGTTCTGTTTTCAGAGGCCTATGAAGACTGACTTTCTCCTATTTCCAAGAACTATAGCAGCAGCTGGGAAACCACATTCTATTAGGGAAATGATTACTCATGTCTGCCTGTAAGAGTCTTTGCACTCTTATACATAGAGAAGATAGTTTTCCCTACTTTGCTTTGGGCTTTACTACATATTTGAAAATGGCCTCTTAAATTATCTCCAAACTTCTGTTTGCACAAACCCTGTGAAACAATTCTCAACTGATGTTAATTTTTCTTTAAGTTAAAGGTGAAAAAAATACAACATAGAACCACTTTAAAGCACCATTCTGTGAATCCTTAAAGATAAGTAATGTGACCAAAAGTAACAAATCTAATTGGAATGAATTTAAAATTTAAAGCAATACATTTTTTTAAAACCCAGAATTTTAGCAGAAGATGAAAAACGAAAATTGAACAATACATTAATATTTATTCCACATGCAGAAATTATGGCTGAGGCTAATCTTTCATATTTTACTTATAACTTTTAAGTTAGATTATGAAACAAAACATAAAATCATTTTAATGTAAATAATGTTATAAAAATTTACTCAATACTCCAGCCTCTTCTCTTGCCTTCATTTTTATTTTATTTGGAATAAACATGGTCTCAACTATGACTGGTGTCCAGCACATGGTTCTCTTGCCTCAGCCTCCTACTTCTAGGATTAGAGGAATGTGAGACTATGTCTAGCTTTATTTCATTTTGACAAATAAAATATGTTTAGCTAATTTCTTGCTTTAAAGGAAATTTTACCTATTTGTTTTATTCTTTAGACATATTTCTTTCTGTCATTTAAATAGATATAGGAAAGTAGGCATTCTAAAGAAGTAGATTTTATGATTTCAGTTGTTAATTTAAAAATACTTGTTCAAGATTAAATTCAAGGATTTTGGAGGTTTGAGTGGGAACTAAATCTATTTCTTATGTTGCTTCTTTCTCTGGCCAAGACACTACTCTCATAAATAAACTGTTCCTTTCACCTTGGCACACCTTAAACACTTCCATGTAGGCAGAACTAAGGTGATAACTTACCTTACTTTGCCTGAGAGAGTCACATGTCACACACATTACTGTGATGTAATTATTAATAGGAGCCATCAAGATGATCTGTCGAAGATAAATGGCTGGACTACTGAACATTGTCTTTTGTCACAATTTTTATTTGCTGACCTTCGTTTTTCCACATTCCTTTTCTGGTTAGTTTTTAAATTATATATATATATATATATATATATATATATATATATATATATATATATATATATATATATATATATATATATTAAAAGGCTTGCTTTATGCCAAATATTTTTTTTCAATACTTGTTTGAAACCTATTTAACATTTAGAAGGAAATCAAATAAAAGTTCTCATAATCCCCAATGACTCACTGCTTCACTCTGACTTTCAAGGGAATTAGCCTTTATAATTCCCTGTTCATGAAGGCCTGAGGAATTAGTGTAGAACATTAGTTGGGAAAAGCTAAATGGTAAACAGTCACTGAAAGGTAATATAAAAAGAAAGAAAAGTCATTATTTTTTCACATCTAAAAAGCATTCAATTTATGTCCATGATACTTGAAACATTACTGACCTAGAAGATTTTAAGTGACAAAACTTAACAAAATAAATCCAAGTGGGTGAATTTTAGTAATGTAAAATGTGATTTGAATGAATAATCACTGGTAGCATCTGAAAGTAAACATGGAATGAAACAAAGCAGGCAGTATGTCTTTCTCCATATTCTTTAGGAAGATTTAGTGCTAATCTAAGTCTAAAATTTATACTTATATTTAATAAGTCAATATTTCATATTAGGAGATCCATATCTAAAAACTCATGTATGTATATATGTGTGTATATAATATATATGTGTATATATACCCACTATATTCAACACATTATGGATTTTTAACCAATAAAATAACATTATCTTAAATAATTTTTCATTATGTACATTCTATGAAACCAATTTTATTCTCGAAGGGCATCAAAAGAAATAAAATACACACAGCAGGCTCACTGAATTTGACTTAACGCTTTGTAACCCCGGTCAGTCGTGTTACATTAAATGAATGCTATGCTAACTTTTTAAAAAGTCAATGAGGCAAATGAAAAGAAATATTTCAGGATGCGCACTGTTGGTGTCATCATCCCAATTGCATCATTTTACAGAGAAAATGTGTCACCTAAACAAAATTCTGTCCCTAGTCCCTTGAGTAGTTTCCAGATACCTGTTCTCAGTGCACCCGATTTTAAACATGAATCATTACAGTGATGAATTTAGTATGCAGGGCATGTCTAAATGAATGAAGCAATTTTAGAAATGATAATACTGAACAGTGTAGAAGTGATTGTTGACATTCAATTGATGCCAGTATTGTTGGGTTTTAAGAATTCAAATTAATGCATTATACTTAGAGCCTTTACCAATGAACCTAAATAGACCTGTATCAAATTAGGCTTGCAGAAACTGCCTTTCCAATTCCATCATTCTTTTGTAGTTACAGATAAAAATTATTCTGTAAATAACTTTCCTTCTTAAATATGTGGTTGTGTTAAAGTACTATTGATTAAAACAAGACATGCTTTTCACTTTCTTCTTTTCCTTTATTAATTTATTGAAATCTCTTAATACTGTAACACTGCCAAGAAAGACAAGGAAAGGGAATGGCCACAGTATTTCAACTGAGCCATAGCTTGGATTTACTCCTCAGAAGGACAACAAAACAAAGCAAAACCAAACACTGCACTAATTAAAAGACATTGTTAATCCTATTGAATTTGAAGGTGTTCTCTTTCTTCCCTCAGCAATTTAAAATTTATCAAGGAAGATTTAGAAGTTTTTTTTATGATACATGTCAATTAAAAATACAGAACAGCTGAAGTAATACCAACCAAAGAATTGCAAATGAAAGAAAGTTTTCTTATCTCCTTTATTAGAAGTCAAAATAAATCCTTTCACTTCATATTGAGACCATTGCTGCCAATCATTTAATGAACATTGGTGTCACAATTACTATTACAAATAAAATAACTACTTGAAACAGAAAAATAGAATAAAAGAAAGTAATCTTAAAATTTTATGGCCTGAATTGAAAATTTCTATATAATTTCTATAGAAATACAACATTTTTATCATCTTCTTTCATCAATTAAGGACACAGTTATGATGTTAGATGTTTCTCAGTCAATACTGAGACAGTGCTTCATGGTTTTCTGTAAAGTGGTCTGATGGAATGGTAGGGGAGGGGAGAGAAGGGAAGGGAGGGAGCCATGGAGTTTCATGAACATATGGTCTTGAAGACATTTCTCCATTATATGTAAAATAATAACTGATTATACATTTTCTTATTTAAAAATTCCACTTGTGTTCTTAAGTTACCAGGAGACATAATTTTTTACATCAATAAATTCTAGATGATTACATAATCAGACACATAATAGTCAAATATTTTTTTCTGTCAGTAGTTGGCATTATAAAAATACATTAATGGTAGTAGTATTCCCCCTTTAATCTTAGGAAATGCTTATACATTTTTACTCATGTTCATTGTTGAATGGCACTTAATTCTCCCTTATGTGAGCTATCAATGTGTTAGCTTTCTACATTGAGTGGAAAAATCTCTAGGTTTAAAAGTGTATGCATGTAATATTAATATCCTGTAGCTACAGATGATCAGTCTAGCATTTCTGAAGTGTTGTCCCACAATGCTTTAGGAAGGACAGTCACATAAAGGAAGTATAGCATACATTCATGCTGCCAGTGTGAAAAGATGCATGTTCATTACCATTTATACAGTACAGGTTTTGTGTATGGTTGAAGATACTTTGTTTATTTTATTTCTTGTAAGTCAATGGCAAAATTATTCCCATTAAACAAAGTAAATAGAAAGAAAACCTTTGCAAAACTGTATGTATTCAAGATTTATTGATGTAGGTTAAAAACTTTATAGACAGATGTATATGTTTTAAAACTTCTTTGACAAAACACTGAATTAGCATGTATATAATGAGTTATTTTCTCACTGATATATTGGGAGAATTTCTGCTTACTTAATTTATAAAAAATTCCACACATTTACACAGGCCAATTCCAAAGTAATTAGTAATGGTTTTATTAGCATTAGTTCCCAATATGGAACTAATGGGCATCAAGATCCCTAAATAAATATATTTTTTAGAAAATATATTTTTAAGTTGTGAGAGAAAAAAAATTGTTTTCCAGATGGTCCCAAGGAGGTTTAATAACAACAGTTATCATGCACAGAATTGTACTCATAATGTGTGACTTTTTAACAACTTTCAAATACTATATTAAAAGTGTTTGCTTTTTTTCTCTCTTCCAATATTAAAAATTAGATCATTAAAACAGTAACATCATGTTTTAATAAGCCGTTAAGTTAAGCACACATATTTTACTATGATGTTCTTACAGTTATCAAGGATTAACTGTTTTGGCATTGAATAATGCACTATTCCATTTCCAAACTTAATTAAACATTTGCAAATATTTTAGCTACATTTAAAAAATTATTTGACTTTTACCATCAGTGTAATCATTGTCAAACAGCAAACAAAACTTTCATGAATTAAAACAATCCTCAATGAATAATAAATTATGAGAACATTGTAATCCTCTTGCATGTCCTAACAGTATTTAAAATTCCATTAATTTTCCTTTTGTATCAAAATTACAAATCACTTAATTACTTTCTTTGAGCTGTACATCTAAAGTTCTCAATCTAATTGAGCATGTTGTAGTGTACATATATACCATTAATAGATCCTGATTAGAAATAATACAATTATGTTTTTTCTTAGGCATAGACTCTATATCGATTTCTATTTTTTAGATTAAAAAATATTTTGTGGCAAAGAAATATTGTTATGCTTACTATCTGAGTTTATTGATAACTAAATACTTTTTGCCTTCCCTGAAAATTGAACATGCAGACTTTGTGAATTTTTTCCCTCACTATCAAATATTAAAGCAATTACTACTTCCTGAGTAACTTTTGGAGGACCCCTTACAGGTAGGTGTCTTGAAGTCACAGCACTGTATGATGTGACTGAAATGTTCACGAGATTAGTACAGATAACTTTATCAGTTCATGGAAAACTGCAGTCACGATGCTCTTTGTCAAAGATCCTATTACATTGAAGCCTTGTGCTCTCACTCCTCAGATGTAGGACACACATATCACATGATTACTTATTAATTGTAGATGCAACAATTCCTTTTAAATTGGGTAATTAAGCTTCAATTTGCATTTCTACCCCTAAATTATACACTTTTTTGTTTTTCTTCTCACATTCTAACAGAATGTGGACAGGATGATACCTTAAAAGTGTGAAATGATAACAAAGTTGGAAGTTTATGGATGTGTGCATTCTTCAAGGTTATTACATACAGCTGTTAAAGAAATTCTAAACATAAATAAATTCCAATTTTGTTAGACTCTCATAGCTTTGTGAAATAAATACTTAGTTTATAAAAAATGTCACTGTAATAAGAGATAGAACTTTGTATAAATTACTAGAAAACTTAAAAATAAACTATGAATATTGAAATTCTGTTTAATGTGAAATGTATGTCCTTTCCTTGTGTTTAAGGTTGAGTCTACTTGCAAACATGAATTTCAGCTGGTTAAGGTAATGGTTTCTTTTACAAAGTTGATAAAGACATATCTTCCCTGTATAATTAACTGCATTGAAAGAATGGAAAGGTATCTATGCACCCCTCAAGTGATTTTTTTTACTCCAGTAAGATTCTAACTGCAATTACTTGTGTTGGTCCAGATTGAAAGTCCTTTCGGATAAATTATGAAAGCAAAGAACATGAAGCAAGCTTCAGAGGAGAGAGGGAAAAGGTTGGATGAGTGGACATTTGAGAAACAAATGTGCCATGCATGAAGCTGAATAATCATAAAAACAACTTTATAAATATTTTATTCTAAATGACAAAGGCATAAAAGCTGAATTAGGATAAAAAAAAAACTCACATGTGTCTCTTCTCTGAGCAAAGGTATTTCAACAAAGTTGATCCCATGGCAGTAGCAGTTTAGAACTGATACACAGCAGGGAGGATTCAACCTACGTCTGCAGATTGTGTTCTGGAAGAAGCTCCATTGCTCTAGAGCGAGCTACTATGGGTGGTGTTGACACACTGCTCTACCCTTTTATCACAATACCTCTTTTAATCAGTAGGTAAGTTCAATTATATTTTTTTAACAACTAGGTTTTATACATTGATCTAAATCTCTCCTGACGCTGGAGATCTAGCTGAAAGATAAAATCTGTTACTGCAAACCTCTTACAATGGAACGCAAACACTACATGAGGACACAGAATTATGGTGTCCATGGAAAGAAAGATCTTCCACCTGTGATATTTTGACACATGAAATGTTTTCTCTAAAACATATTAAAAATTAATGCTACAATTTAAATTCTTCACTTAAAATGGCATACAGACTTTATAGTTAATTGCCTAAACATGCTAAATATTTGGAATTACCTGATTGCATAAAATTGAATTCAGCAAAAAAACTACTAAAAATAAAATTAATTTACTGATAAACTAATTTAGACTGGCTGTTACATTCAAATTGTGTGCCAAAACATTCAAATTGTGTTTCATTTGCATTTTAAGAGTATATTTAATAGCAATGCAGTTGTTCATCTAATATTCTTAAATGCATAAGTACACTATACCTAGAACTAGAACTCAGAGGGTAGGCTAAAAATTTTATAATTAATTAAGGCTATACAAATTTCTTCTTCTGCAGACTTAGTAAATATTAAGATTTTGCACATCAGCTAATAAAAGCACCCCAAATGGGGCACTATGGCCTACTATTTCATAACATACTGGGAAATTATTATTAGTCTCACAGTAGAAACAGCCTTGAGAAAACATTTCTTTAGGCCTCTTAGATATTTATTTGTCTCTGCCAATTTTGTCTGTTTTTATTTGATTTGCAAGAAAGGTTCTGCAACTGTAATAACCTAGATTACTTTCTTCAGATTAACTTTTTTAAAGAAGAGAATTCGTCTTTAGCGTTTTATATAGTTATGGAAAAAATTACTGCTGTTCTCTGCATCCAAAAGCTTTAACTTATGACAATGAAATTACTCACGTATATTGGAGAGGGTATGTGGGATTGAGTATCTAAATTCTTTATATCCCTTATAAAATTTTATTGCTATGAGTACTGAAAGTTACTGGATAATCATTCAGCATTGCAGAGCTGTCACTTGATTATCCCAAATATCGTAATATTGTAAAAGGAGAATAAAACACCAACATGAAAAAAAGAGGTTAAAAAAGAGCAATAGTAAAAAAAAAAAAGAAAAACACTACGGTGCAGGATATTAATTGTGTTGAATGGTGTGAGTTTCTGACAGGTAATAAACCAGTGATAGATGTGATCTCTAAAATTACACGTACATCATGAGCTGAAACCATCATCTAATGCAGGGTCATTGTATTTTACAATCTCATAAGCTTCCAGGACTTTGCCAGGCACATCAAAACAATTGCTTAATGTGCAATAAATTCTACAGCTAGCCATCTGCTTACCCTCCTGACCTTTCAAATTTTATAAAAACCCCAGCCCATAATCTTTCACTTCATGAACCACCAGATTTTTGGAATATGCTATATTCCAGAGTTACTTCATCTTTGATGCAACTAACTTAATACAGCGGAAAATATTTGGCAGCTACATCTGTTTTCTATTGAGATGGTTATGACAACAATCACTAGAGTTAATAGGATTTGGGTGATTTCTACCCATCAAGAACTTGGATATGCATGTGGAAGAAAATGTGTGCTAGCTACAATTTTTAAACTGGACAGTCTTGCAATCTACATAATGACCTTGAAGTATTAAGAAACCAGAAAAAGGATTCCAAAATATTTATTTCATTAGTAATAAATAATTATATTTTCATGAACCAAATATACTTTAATGTTTTGGAGTTAGTACATAAAATGAATTATTTTATGGGATAAGCAAAATAATAAAACAAACTTTGTAGGAAAGTTTAAAGAATAGCTCTAGTTTTGAGATTATAAACTCTCAGGTTTGAGGGGGGATTAGAAGTCTGAGTTCAAAATTGGTTT
>PVHP010001178.1:60559-95165 GCA_004024765.1 Zapus hudsonius
ATATATATATATATATATATATATATATATATATATATATATATATATATATTTATATGCACATAGTTTAAGGATAATTTTTGGAAAAAAAGAATGGTGACATGCATAAGCACACAGACAATTCAAAAAAAGAAGCAATACAAAAAATTGATAAATATATGAAAAAATTCAACTTAAGTAACTATATAACTATAAAATTAAGATGCCATTTTTGTCTTTAAAACTGGTATTTTTATTATGCCCTACTCATCGCATTTTATTGGCAATTCCTTGTAGCACAAACAATCAATAAATAAACTTTTTTTTTCATTTTGAGAAAATGGAAAAAAAGAAATGCAACTCATCAATTTGTTTCAATTTCTTTAATATAGCATTTGGCTTGAAGGAAATAAAATGGACATGTTTAAAACTGATGGCTCTGAAACAAATAAGTTGGAGTTCAATCCTCACTTTAACCACTTTCTTATTGTGTGATCAGTGAGCACTTTTCTCTAGGGTACAAACAGTGGTCTCTATAAAATCATGAAAATTGTAGTTTATAGTAACATGGAAAGTATCTACTTCATTATAATCCATCAGAGCAATATTACGCTAAAGCAATGTTAATTTTTAAAATTTATACTAAAGAATTGTAACAATGAAAACTATCTGTGCCTAATTACAAGCTGGTGATTTTTCTCAAATCTAAGATGCCTATTAGATAAACTTGAATTCCATTATATAATTTAAAAGATCTGCTAAGTGAATTATAACTTAAATTTCACAATAATTACAACCTGACATAGGTACTGATACATTGTGATATATATATATATATATATATATATATATATATTATATATATTATATATCTATATATCTATAGATATATTATGCATATATGTGCACACATACATGAGATAAATGTATAGTGTGTATATTATTTTATGAGTTCTGACTTTGGGTAAAAATCTGGACCTTACAGTTGATATTTAAGAGACTTTTCAAATTGGCTATGGTTGATGCATGAAGTACAAGCAGCAGCTACTGCGTCAGCCTATGGTGCAGAGATGAATGTTTTGTACTGAATGTTCATTGGAATTCACAAAGACATCATGTTAGTGATCCCACTCCAGATGAGAATTATGAAACATGATCTTCCTTTCTTGCTTGCATTATAATTGAAATCACGCCTTTATAAGAAAAACCTGTCACAAAATTTGGGAGAATGAGAAATTCTTACTAATTTTTCAATGATTGCAAGTCTACCAATCATTGTATTTATTTATACAAAGAAAAATTTTCAAACAACTGTTATGTCTAAAAATTAATATCCTTCAGGGAGTTTCACATATTCATTCTGTTATCATAAGAAATTTTCTCAGCAAATTGTAAAATTGATACCTTATGCTAAATTTATATATGATTTTTATGATGTTGTATATCAACTGCAGTTAACTTTGGCTTTTATATTATTGAAAATTAAAGTTCAATATGGGCAGAGCACTTGAAAATATTTGGAATTATTTTTGACAAAATAAGTGACATTTAATTAAAGCAATCGAGCAAAAATGACAATAGAGACCTACAAGGTTCTCAAAGCAAGACAGGCTTCTGTCACTACCCACCTGAGGTAGAAGGTGAGACCCAATTGATGATGACACCACAGGCTGTTGTCACACAACATCAAGTGACCTGACTGGAACTTGGAAGAAAGCCAGTTCCCAGATGGTTAACCCTTAGAGTGTTGCATGCACTACATGAGCTGCCAGGGGAACTAGGCCACCAATGTCTTGAGAAAGCAGGGGACACTGCTCTATGACAGCAACCAGCATAAGATGTGCACACCTGTGCAATGGTGATACTCAACCTGGGTGGATAATCAAGGGCTCTCTGATTGGCTAAAAGATCCCCTCAGTGGCAAGGAACCCAGAGCTGGAATTGGGATCCAAGAGAAACTCCTATGGAGACCAAGAATCTGGACTCCAAGAGGAAATTCCACTTACCATGGGCTTAAAGAGAGGCTACACCCATTACAATGTTGCCAAATTGACAATGCTTATCCCATTTGACCTATGCTGATCTCACTCTCTGCTGGAGAATCTGTTTTTATTTTTCAAAGGCAGTGAGTACTATGGACAATGTAATTCTCCCAACAAGACCAGAAATGATAGCTGACTCCCTGGGAAGGGATGAATCATTCCTAACATATCTGCTAGGGCTCAGGTGAAACCACAGAGGATGTGGAGAGATGAGCAAGAAGGCTGCTTCCACAGCGAGCCTGACAACCTGCATCTGAGTGAAGAAGACAAACACCGTGGATTCTCAAAATGTTCCAATGCAGATATCTAGAAGCTGCTAAGGGCTCAACACTAAAGTAAACTTAAAACTCAACCATCATGGCTCCGGGAACTTTGTGGAAGAGGGGATGTGGAAAGATTGTAGGAGCCATGGTGGTGAATAACCAGAGGCATTGCTCCCTCATTCCCCCCAATGACTGACTGATGCTGGCAAACCACAGAGCTCTCTATCCCCATGGTGCACCCCCAAAATCCCACTGAGGAGATCCCACAGGAGAATGGGAGCAAGGAGGAGGGAAATGCAGGTACTAACATATGATTTGTGCATACAATGTTTCTACTTAATAAAACAATAAAAACAAACGAGGTCTCGGATTTAAGCAACTGAAGAAATGATTTAAATATTTGCTCATTACCATTCTTCACCTGGCTCTGACTTATACATACATAAGTATATAAAGATACACACATGTAGAATGAGTGTACATACATCTGCCAATACCAGCCTTTTGTTATAATCATACCTTTAATAATAAAAACAAAAAGGTATCACTGTGGAATGGGCTTAGAGGACTACAATGCTTTGTATTACTGTTTTAATATTTTAGTATTTGTTTTCATTTGATGATTTCACAATTTCTACTATTTTGTTTAAGAAAATACAGAAATGACCATGCTTGAGAGAATGGCAGTAAATGCACCATAGCACACCTGCTGGATGTCAAGCTGAGCCTAGAATACACGCCATCTCTTATATAAGGAGCCTGTGACAGGGCATCCAGACCTGAGAGGATGCTTATGTGAAGATGTTTTCCACAGTACAGCAACACTATAGAGACAAGGAATTGTAGTGATTTCTAATTATGCAAAAAGCATTTACATTTGTTGTTGAGCTATGAAAAGTAGAGAATTAAAAGAAGGCAAGCACATTCTTCTATTGTGTTGTTGGACCATCCCATGAATAAAATGTAAAGTAAATCCTTTTTCAAATAAGTAACCCAAATTTCCAAATGCAATCTCCTTAAAGCAATTGTAAAACCATCATACTGAGGCAATACCTTCCCTTAATATGTCAGATAAATAAGATATTACTAGAATGCAAATCATATTTATAAGTAATTCTCTTTTGTATGGTATGGCGTCTAAGTATTTAAACTGAATATGATAACTGGCAAGAAAACTATGTTCATATTTTTGTTTAGATATTGTATATCACTATTAATTACATCTTAAAAATTTTGTTTTTGCCTTTCACGATATGAAAAAATAGCTAAAGTAGTGTTTCTGTTAGTATTATTCACTTGTTCATTAATTTAAAATTTCACATTACCTATCCTCAATGAAACTGATTAAACTATATAGGTATTCACCAAAAGCAACATTTGTAGATTCATCTGGTTATGATTCAACCTGTGATTTTTTTATTGTTTTAGGTAAAGTAGTATAGTATAAATGATGATTTGGATCTAAATGTAGTATATTTAAAATTGGGAGAAAAAGGACAAAATCTATACTCTACCTTGGGAACTAATATTGAAATTATAATACAGATCATGATTAAGGCAAAGGTTTTTTTGTTTGTTTTGTTTTGTTTTTTCGAGGTATGGTCTCTGTGATGGTTAGGTTTTGTTGTCAACTTCATCTTTTTAATTATCTTTGGTGGGTCTCTGAGGATGTTTACAGGAAGGCAGACTCTCAGTAGGGGACAGGATATAAGGAAGCTCAGGAGAGCTAGAAGTAAACATCCTTTCCTGTGTGGGCCATGCTGGAAGGAAACTCCAGAGACTCAAGAAGCCATTAAGTCTTGGGAAGGGTTGCAAGACCCCACCCTAAATCTATATAAAGAGGAAGAAATTCTCTCCCTGTTGTGACCCCTGCCCCTCCTGCCTGTTTCCTGTTTTCTGTGTGTGGTGTAGGTGATGGGTTTTTCCCTCTGCTCCAGTTTGTGAAAGAGGACCAGCCTCTTTCACTTTTATGGAACTTCCCCTGGATCTGTAGCTTGAATAAATTGTTTCCTCCAATAAACTGTGCCTGGTTTGGGGATTAATCCCAGTGGTGTGTGGCTGACTATGACAGTCTCACTCTAGCACAGGCTGATCTAGAATTCACTGTGTAGAGAGTCTTAGAGTGGCCTTGAACTCTGCCTCTCAAATGCTGGAACTAAAGTGTGTGCCACTATGCCCAGCTCAAAGATTATTTTTGACAAAAGATTTAGCATCTGATTTACTCACTCCTCAAAGAAAAGACGAAACACATGATAAAACCATACACATACAACTACTCTTATCCTCATTAATTTAAAAACTATAAAAAGAAAGTTAATTCTCTATTATCTCAGACCACATGCATCGTTGTGAATGCTTGCAGAGGTCACCTTGACACTAGCATCACCAGGAAAATGAAGCACTATTTTGAACAACTTAACTATGCACATTATATTTTTCAGTGTTTTACGTGGTATAATCATACATAGCATTAAGTTCATAATAATTGCTATCCAGACGTTTCTTTCAACTTTAACCCTTAAATAAGAAGAAGATGAACATGAAGAATAAAAGAAAATCTTATATACAGAAAACGTGCTCTGTAATACAAAGGATGTCTCAAGTAAAATCACAAGCAAACTTACTGATTTCAGGAAGAGCAAAGTATTTTACAGAAATGTGCAGTTTATTTCTGGTATTATTGATTGCCTGTTTTCCTGCCCAATCATGTACTCCTTCCCTCACACATATCATTCATTATAAGAATGATCGAACATTTATTTCTCTGAATTAGAACATTTTCCCAGACTTTTAAAAACTGCTACTCTCACTTACATCATTTAGGTAAGGACATGGCAACTCTGTTGGTGGTTCTTTTCTTTTCATTAATTTTTCTTCCTTTTTTTGTCTTTTCTTTCCTTTTTTAACCATTCCATGTGAAAAAGACTGTCTGAACAACTTCATTTTTCCCCTAAACTATTAGTCTGATTTTTTCCTCATAGATTTTATTGCTGCATTAAATAATAATGCATATTTTGCTAGCTTGCACATTTTGAGGTTGGGAGTTGTTATGTAGCTCTGGCTAGCCTCGTACTTGCAATTTGGGCTAGCCTGGCCTTGCACTCCTGCCTCAGCCTCTTGGTCTTTCTTACAAGTTTAACAAGGGAGAATATTTTTATGTTTGTGCCTGAAATAGTAGTGAGCATATTAAAGTCTAAAGTTGAATTACATGTTTATTGAATAAACATAATTTTAAAAATATATTATTTATGAAAATATTGAAATGAAGGGCGCAGGCAGTGGGAGCCCAACAGATGTGCACAAACTTCTTCCTCACCCCTGGCCTTCTCTATGAAGGCATTTCTCTTTCTATTTAAAATAGTGTCTCCCTGGAAGAGATGCTTATTACCTGAACCTAATGTCAAGAAAAAGTCATTTGTCAGGGTGGCACAGTCACAGAGAAGGGATTCCTAGTCAGGACACACTTGTTTTGCGTTATATTCTCTGAAGAACAATGAATATTATGAGCTCTGCATTTTGTCATAATCATCAGAAATGAATGAACTCAAAATTCCTCTTCTCAAAATAACCTGTGATGTAGTGATGAGATTTTATATTTCACATTTATAACAATTTCCTCAATAGGTCCTCAATATACATGTTTATAGATGATTTTTTTTGTTATTTTAAATTCACACAGATTATTTTAGTAAAACCAGAATTAGAAGGAATTATATAATGTTGAAAGAGAACTAAATATACTTAGTACATTTTCTTGCTTGTGTAGAAAGTGAAAGTATAAAGCTTTTATTCAGCTAAAAGAGCGAAAATTTTCGTAACATCAATGTTTAAAAGCATTATATTTACATTTTCATATTGTCCCCAGAATGAGTACATAAAGTTTTATATATAACTCAGAAAAATGCTTCTACTCTTTTTGCAGTAGCCTATTCAGTTTTGACAAAAGCACAATAAATTGTATTCACTATAAAATTATTTTAAGCATCAATAGAAATTCTAAGAAGGATGGCATGATGGCTTGTTGAAATGGAAAATGGCAGAGGATTGAGGTTGAACAAAATTGTGATGGGATGGTAGCCTTACCTGAAGGGACTTGGAACTGAAGAATCCCCAAAACAAATATAGGTATACTATAACTCCAAGAATCTAGAAACATATGTGAACTGAAAACTATGAATTCAAAAGCAACTGAAAATTATATCTGATAGTATATTGAATATCCTTATTTTAAAAAGCATGGTCTCACATCAATATGTACAGTGTTTGTGCTTCATGTTTTTGTTTAAAGTATAATTATATAAGAAAAACTTTCATAAATTATATACACTATAAACTATGTTTATTAAATATCTTGCAACCACTCAAACATGGAAGTTCCTTGTGAAGTGAAAGATTTTTGTTGGTTGGACAAACCAAGAAGAAAAATGGAAGACGGCATGTTTCATAATGTATTCTGATATACACATTATAAGTATAATAACTGCTTGATAAAGGGATATTATAAACAAATATCGGTAGTTGCCTTAGGCAGAAAAACAGTGAATTTAAGAAGAATCAGGAAATGATTTTCTTTGTAGCCTTGTGAACTTTAGGAATATATGCCATCCACATTAATTGCTAATAGATACCAATATGAATTCCTCATTTGAACATAATGTGAAAACTCCTTTTCTTTTTGCCTCTTGACTCTTCAGAGAAGCCTTAATTAGTGAGCTGATTCCCGCCCAAGATCCCAGATATGCACATTGAAGCAAAGGCTTTGAAATAATAAGCAGTGAAATGTTGGATTTCCACATATAGACAAATCAGATTTGAACCTTGTCTCTCACTTTGTATGGAATTCAACTCAAAGCCTACCAGAGACTTGACTATCAGATGCAAAACCTTGAAGCTACTGGAGAAGAGTTACAAACACGTTTGGAGATCTTGGCACAGGCAAGGACGTGCCCAGTAGGATTCCGTTAGCTAAGAAATAAGGATTCACTCATGGTAATCCATCAAATTCAAAAAGCTTCTAATAGAAATTGCCACAAAGCAAAATCAGGGCTGGGGATATTGCCCAGTGGTTAAAGGCACTTGCTTGCAAAGCTTGTCAGTCTGGATTTGGTTCCCCTATACCCATGTAAAACCAGATTGCACAATGTGGTGCATGCATCTGGATTTCATTTTCAGGGTCAAGAGGCCCGGGAACACCTATTCTCTTTCGCTCTCTCTCTCTCTCTTTCTCAAATAAATAATTCTTTAATAAAAGAAAAGATAGCATATAAAATGCCAGAAGAATGTTGTCAAAAGATCCATCTGCTAGGAGAGTGGTATCTACAACACATGAAGAACTCAAAATTTTAAAGATGAAGGAGCAAATAATAACATTAATGGGTGATCAAGGAAAAATGAACAGATGCTTTCACAAGAGGAAGTACAAAAGACATGAGAGAAATATGAAAAAACAAAAAAAAAGATTGAAAATAATTAACCATCCAAGGAATACATGTCAAAACTACATTGAGGGGCTGTGATGTAGCTCAGTGACAGTATGCTTGATAAACAAGCATCAGGCCCAGTAATGCATATATATATATATATATATATATATATATATATATATATATATATATATATATATATATATATATATGAAAAAGAAAGGAAGAAGGGAGGAAGGAAGGAAGAGAAGGAAGCAAGAAAATAACCAAAGAAGAATCCCTTTGTTTATAACATTAATGGAGGCACCTTACATAGATGGCTAAGACTGCTCCTGGTAGCCACTGTTACCACACAATATCAGAGCCAAGCATGAGTACCTCTCTGTGTGTTGTTGTGCAGGGAGCTCTATGAGGACTCCAAAATCATACAGCCCATTGCCACGGATCTTGGCTGCCTACCAGAGCTTAAAGTTGGGACCTTATTTCTGAAGACACAAAATGCATTGGTTTCAGGACATAGAGAATCAAGTAGTAGCCAAAGCAGAACCTTACTCTATATTGGCAGACTTTTGAGAGAAACATCACCAATGACATCTCCCAGAGGCAAATCCTCCATTCTACAATATCAATCCACCTGGAAAGATGTGCCTTCTGGTGCAACAGTGGCATGTCTTTTAAGGTGGCATGAAACTGCTCTTTGATTGGATTTGAAGCCCAGTACACAGGAGAGAATTCAAGTCTGATAGTAAAAGCCAATTCAAAAGTCCATGACTGGACTAGCATATAGGCTCTTGAGAAGCAGATGTTGTATTGCTGTAAATAGATGTGTGGTCAAACTTTATTCTGAACATTTATTCTTATACCTAGAGAGAATCTCTGCTTTCAGCCCCAGTCTTACTCCTGACAGTGGAATTCTCAGTGAAAAGAGTCATAGCTGGTCAAGTGCTTTAAGTGACTAATGAGTGATTAGCACCCATATAGCACACCCTCCAAGGCTAAAAAAACATTGCAAAAGAGGGTATGGAAAGAATGTAAGAGCAGGAGCATGGGCAGGAATATTGTTGAACTTTGCCATCTGGGCATGACAAGACCATAACAATCATGAACTTACAGTAGCTGCAGTTCCCTACACAAGACTTACACATGATGGGACCATCCAACATTCTGTAATTGATAGGGAAGGTTTGGGAAGGCCCCTCCCCTCCCAGATGAGTAATTAGTAGGATGGAGGGGCCTAAGAGAAGGTAACATGAGGTACATATGATGAAAATGCAATATATATGTATGAAAATTTAAGTTAAATTATAAGTTCCCTGAGATTTGATCTCTTCTTGGTCAAGAAGAATATCATCGAGAAAACTAGAAAAGCTTGTGATCGTGCTGTGGTTGGTAAAATGCACACATATTCACTGTTGGTGGGACTATAAACAAGTTGGCCTATGCAAAGTAACCTATGTTCTGTCTAACTCATTGGCTTTCCAAGAGCCCCTCACATTCAATAAAAGTAATCAATCTAATCTATCCCAATTTGATGCAAAATATTCTTGCCCACAGGTATCAATCAAATCTTTAGCCTATCAGAAGTCCCCCCACATATTCCAACTAACCAATCCTGTCCACCTTGACAAGACTAATAAGATATGTTACATTAAATCTGACTATTAAACAAATGTGGCTATCTACATGTTATGTTCAAAGAATATCATGTTTGCCTATTGTTAACTAATTATTTTATCAGTACCAATATTCTTTCAGTGTTCAATTTTTTCTGTTTAAGAAATGTTGGAAAATCAAAATTTAGTAAGTTTGAGATTGTTCATTAGCAACTCTTCAATAGGTCTATACAAATTATATATCACATTTCAAATGCCAGCATGTCAAAAATCTTAGGTAAATCTTTGCATGCTAAAGAACAGACTCAGTTCTCCAAAATAAATTTCTACTTCAAAAAGAAAAGAATAGTGAAAATGAAAATGTAGCGGAAACTCAGTTTAGAATATTGCAAACTGAAGTACAATTATAAATGTTCATTATGAAATTATGACACCTTATACTTGTGCAATGCTAAATTTCTCATGTAACATTGGGTTAGATTTGTGCATCTTCATTGAAGTATAGTTCTTTCATGATGCCAATAGAGATCCTATCCCCCCTTCCACTCACTGGATAATGTGACATGAGTCAAAAGGCAGAACTAGTCATGAACAAAACACGTAACTCAGCAGAGAATGAAGTTTAAAATTGCTCCTCCCACCACCACTGAAAAACAAATTCATAGCATCTTGCCAAAGGGTAGTGCTTGAAGTCCTATGAAGAGTGACAAATTATGTGAACATTTTGCTGGCACTTATTTTCAAGTAGGATTGTTTTACAGCATCTTCAAACCGGCAAGCTTCCATAATGGCAGATGGACAGAAGCAGTAAGTGCCAACTCTCAGTGTGGCAGAATTGCCTACAAAAGCTCCAGACAAGAGAACAAAGCTAAAATGCATTTATTCTCCTATCAAAAGAAAGTGTGGCTTCTTCAGTAAAGTTTTGGGCATGGACTGATCAGTTAATCATGCCTTCAGGATTATGAAAATTATAGACAATAACAATGAGGGAAATGCAAAGATGTGCAGTGCCTTGGGATTCTTCACAAAGTAGTGAATGGTACAAAAGACTAGAAATTGAAAAGGATGTTGAGGCAGGAACAAAAGCATTATAGGCATTGTTAGATAACCTGTCCTTTAGAGACTTATTCAACCCTGCAATTCAGAGCTTCTCCTTCATGCAATGTTATTGTCACTGGGAACCACAGTGATATTGCAAATGAACCCCTTAAATGATTTGGCATTTTAAAGTGTCAATAGGGATTTCAATTTAATTTAAGCTTTTATTCAGAAGATATGCATCAGCTGATTTTAATATTAGAAACCTGTAAACCTTGGGGTTTATTTTTGAAACATGCAAATTAAAACCCAAGAAGTAAAAGTTCCACATTAAGTTGGTGAATACAATGGTAAATTCTAGATGTATTTATTTATTTTTATATTGTTGAATGAACAAATTTCCACAGACTCAGTAGTTTGAAACCACATCAGTGAATGGTCTTATATTTCTGTTGGGTGGAATAGGAACACACACGTGTGTGATAAATCAATGTTTGTAGAGCTGTATTTTGTCCTGAAGGTTCTAGAGAGGAATCAATGCTCTTCCTTTTATTACTCCTGGAAACTCTCTGCCTTCATGCTGTCTGCCTTTTACTCTGGCTTCAGGTCCAGCACCTCCTGTCTGGCTCTGCTCCTTCTAAAGCCACATCTCCTGAACTGTTTCGGCCCATTCATGCACTGTTAAATACCAAGCTCATTCTTAGGCAGTATAGGAAATTTCCTTATAGAGACTTTATTAACGAGTTTAGTTTCAGCTTCAATCTTGCATCCTTACAACCATGTAATTTTGCATATTCATACCTTTCAGTGATTAAATCATAGGTATATGGCGGGTTGTAGAATAATAGTGTGCCTAAAAATATGTGTGTCCATCTCACAGGTAAAATTCACTTACTTATCACAAAGGTATTGAAATATTACCAAGTTTTATCCTCTAAATCACATAAATTCAGTTTTGTAAAACTTCAGGTATAATTCTTTCTGGTGTAGATTTATTCTTTCATGATGCCAGTAGTGATTCTGTGCCCCCTTCCACTCACTGAAGAATGTGACATGGGACAAAAAGCAGAATTAGCCATGAACAAAACATGAAAAAGCAGAGAATTAAGTTCTACCTCTGGAACAGGAAACAGTGAATCAACAAGCTACTCGTCCTTCAAATCAATGTAGAGAAGGGCAGAGAGGAAAATTGATAGGTATTTCCATCCATGAGTGAAATAATAGGACTAGGTTACAGCTTCATGGTAGAGAACTTTCCCAGCATTTTATTTCACAATACTGACAAAGAACAAATACTGTGTGCACAGTGAGGATAGAAGGGGAAAAAAATATCACCATTTCCAGGCATTGTAGGCATTCACCTGAACAAATTCCTTTTTATTTCAAGGTCTGGGAATAAGGGAGTGATGTTCTGTTCCAGAATTGAGATGTTCACCTGGAAGTACTTTTTGCTTTTAATGAAAAGTAGCCCATGTTTGCAACTGGGTAGTTTTAGCAAACCTGTAGACTTTGGAATGTCTGACAGCTTTTCTTCATTTTATATTCAGTCTGTCCTTTTGGGTCCCAACTGGCACTATTCCTGTTGGTTAAAACATCTCAAGAAAACTGTGTCTCTCTTGTTTTAAGGGTTCTTTCTATCAAAGAAGACCTTTCTTCACAAATGGTTTTCCTCAAGAAACTTAATATGGATTCTACTGAGATGGATAATGTAATTTTTTTCAATTTTTTATTGATCGCTTCCAAAATCATATACCATAACCCATTATGATTCCCTCTCCACCCTCCCCCATATCTTGAATGTCACACTTATAATCCTTCAAATTGCCCTTTCTGTTAGTAAGGATTCTAACTTTGCTATTTCTGTAACATTTGCAAAAAATATTTGAAGACAATCTGTTGGCTAATGTCCTATGTAGCATGTGTACCCAATAGGATGCAATCTCGGGTTACACAGGGCTTTGTCAAGCCTAGAAGGGAAAGTTCTTTTGGTTTCTATATGTGCCAGACTAGGTTTCCAGGAGATTGGGTAATTTACAAAGAACATAGACATATCTCACAACTCTGTAGATTAGGAGATCCAAGCTGAATCCCATGAGATTTTCATCTGGCTTTGAGACATGACTGAGTTCACAGATGTTCACCATGGGGAGGGGCCAACCTCAGTACTGTCCACATCTGTACAGTCCATCCACTGCTGTCCATGTCTGCAGAGCCCTCATTTGGCTGTGTGCCAGCACAGTGTGGGTGTCCTCTACCACAATCCTCATTTGCCTGCCAATGTCTCCCCTAGCAACCTTTCTTCTGTAAACAGTCTGCTTGGACATCTAGTTTTTCCATCTTGTTCCTCAAAACTTTTCCATTTGGGGGCTGGAGAGATTGCTCAGTGGTTAAAGGTACTTGATGCAAAGTTCAAAGGCCCTGGGTTTGATTCCCCTGTACCTACAGTAAGTAAGCCAGATGTACAAGATTGAATATATGCCTTGAGTTCATTTGTAGTGGCAAAGTCTCTCTTTCTCTCTCTGATTGAAAATAGTTTTTTTAATGTCTTTATTATCCCTAATTAGATACATTGTATGACCAATTCTTATGATGGAACCCTCATTTCCCTTCTCCCTGTCCCCAAACCACTTGGGGCCCTCCTCTTTGGGCATACCGGATCAGTCCATGGGTTAGGGGGTTATGAATAGCTCAGAAGTTAGCCAGGTTTCCACCCGGCCTTTGTGTATTATTGCTGATGGGTGCAATGTCTCTGGATATTCTCCCACACCATGGCTCTTACAATCTTTCTGCCCCTTTTCAGCTCAGTTCCTTGAGACTTGGTAGGTTGAGTTTTAAATCAGCTTTATTATTGAGATCTTTTTTAATAATATTTTTATTCATTTGCAAAACACATTGCAAAAGTGTAGAGAAATTGGATCAAAGAAGTTTTTAGGTGATGAGGGTTCTGCCTTTCTGAATGTATTAATAGAGTTACTATGAAAGTGGGTTAGATACGCTGGGAATGCATTCCTGAAAAAGGAATGTGCGTGATGTCCTACACTCCCTGCCTCTGTGTGTCCTCCCGCACCATGTGCTGTGTGGTCTGTCTCACAGTGCTTCAATTCTTCAGGACCCTCCAAGCCAGACCAGCCAGCCTATAGAGCATGAACACTTATGCTTTCTGTGAAGTACCCAGTCACAGGGCTTCTTTGGCAACAGTGTAAAAACATTTACAGGTTTCAGGAATTAACAGTCATCTATAGAAGCCTATTTTTTCTGCCTATCACTTGGGATTATGAAAAACATCAACAACAAGTATAAACCTTGAAAGAAAAATGGATTGATGTACTAAAACTCAATATTTTTATAAAAGAGTATCACCTGCAGAAGACTTTGCAAATGATATTACGTAGAGTTTTTTATTTCTTCATGATTAAGGTGGAACTAGTGAACTGATAGTTAAAGCATTTGTATATAGACTAATTTCAATGAGTCTAGTTTGACATTGATGTCATTTTAAGTAGCATATTTTATTGTAAAATATTATGACTTGCATTTTGAAAATTTCATAGATGTACTTTCTCATATTCACTGGGCATCACTCCTCTGTTCCCCTGTTTTCTCCCTTGGCACCTTCTTCTCATCAAATATTCCCCACTGTACTTTCATGCTATATATATATATATATATATATATATATATATATATATATATATATATATATTTATATTTTAAATTTTTTATTACAAATATGAGAGAAAACATAACAGTCATCTTTCTGAATCTGGCCTTTTCCAGTTTCATCTGACCTCTGGCTCCATCTATTTTCCTTCAAATAATAAAATTTTGCTGTTCTTATGGTTAAATTAAACTCCATTGTGTGTATGTGAATATATATTATATATGTTGTATATATTATATATTATGTATATTATTATATAATATATGCAATATATATTATCATGTTATATATATTATATATCATGTTTTATATATATACATCATATTTCCTTATGTCTTGCTAGATCTCAAGGCTGATTCCATATTTTCGCTATCGTGAACAGTTCCATAATTAATGTGGATATACTGATTATCTCAGTTTCTTCTGAATTAGATTCTTTTGATTTGCTACCAGGAATGATACAGATGGTTCCCAGTGTAGTTCTGTTTTGTTTTGTGTTTTCAGGACTCTCTATACGGATTTCTTCAGTGGATAGACTTGTGTCCATTCCTACCAGCAAAGTGTGAGGTTCCTCTTTCACCACATTCTTGGCATATTTGTTGTTTTCTTAGTAATAGCTATTCTGAGTGGGGCAAGATCAAATCTTGGTGCAGTTTTTATTTACATTTATCTCATGGTTAGAGATGTTAAATAATTTTCATCTATTCATTGGGCATTGGTACCTCTTGAATTTTAATATTAATTAATATTAAACAAAGTTATGTTTCTCCTTTAACTTATAAAATGCCATTGCCATAGAATCTGTATATAAGAGCAGGAATAAAAAGAGATGCAATGGAATGTAGTTTAGGAGCCTGGAGCTCTGATTTGACTATTCATTATAGGTTACATTGGACCTTGAATTCTCTAGGAGAAGGTTTGGTTTATTGAATGTGGAGAATCTTTGAAAATACAATAAAGCAACATTGATGGCTTAAGCTTTACTAGAGAAAATAATATCACCTTTAGGTAACAAAAGTTTATAATTAATAACTAAAATAGTTTCCATCATAACATCTTTCCAAAATGATTGGGAGGGAAAATGGCTCAGTAGTTTATGGTGCTTGCTTGCAAAGCTTGATGTCTTGAGTTCAATTCACCAGTACCATAAAAAAGCTAAATGCACAAATTTGTACTTTGTTTATAGCTGCAAGGGGCCATGATCCATCCATATTCTCTCTCTCTATCTCTCTCTCTTTCTCTCTCTGTTCTCACAAATAAATCAGTAAAATATTTTTAAAAGTTTGGATCTGATGAGATACCTCAGGGGTAAGAGAACCTGCAACATAAGCATAAGGCCCAGAGAAAGCCCAAGACTGCCAGGGTTTGATCACACAGCACCCACATAAAGATTGAGGTCTGTCTCTCCAGTCTCTCCAGTTCATCAGTGGGGCAGAGACTGGAGAAATGCTAATACTTACTGACATAAAACAGAAAATGGTAGTTCCTAGTTGAAGAAGAGTGTCTCTTCAAAGGAAATAGGAGGCTCAGCAATAAAGGTGGGGCCCTTGGCTTCCCCAAGTGTGCACAGAGCACATGTATCTGCACAAACCCATGCAAATGAAACACACACACATCACACCACTACACCACACACACATGCCCTGAACACACACACACACATACACACACATGCACACACACACCTCTCATGACATTACACACACATCACATCACACAATAATACACCACACATACATACCTTGAACACAAACACACATGTACACATGCACTTAAAAACAAACAAAAAAAGACTATTGCTACAATGTTTCTTTAGACCTTCCAACCAATACAGAAGGGTGCTAAAGTTATCTTTGCAAATAAATTATTGCTTTATGTACTTAGTTGTGAGGTAAATCTATTTAAATGCTAAGTAAATAATTAACTTTTTTTTTTTACTATAACTACACATTTACTTAACTGTCACATCAAATTCCTAGATATAGGAACATTCATTTTCAGAACCAGACTTTGAAATTAGTGATTACTGTTTTACTTCCTCATACTAAATAGTAATATGGAAGACTTAATTCCCTTATTTCTTTTTTATTCCCTCCATGTGCTTGTTTGAATATTAACTGCTCCTGTTTTCATCAACTTCAATTTTCTGATTTTAATGTCCATGAACAAGCATGTTATACAAAAATGTTTGTAATTTTTAAGTGAATGAATTTCATGTAAAAAGATTCCCAGATTAGCAATAAATTACCCTAAATTTTTAACACTGATTTTGACAAAAATCTTGATAAAATAATTGCTTACCTCTTTGTTATTCATTACTGAAACAAAAGGCAAAAGAAAAAGTCAAATTCCCAGCAGATTACATCAACAAATTTTCTATTTAGTATGGGATACACATCACAATACATGCTAATGATTTGTCTGCTCAACACTATTTGGTGATTAACATCTAATATAACGCTTGCCTCAGAAGAAAGAAAAAAAGATACTTTTGCATTCCATTTGGTGAATTAATGTAGACAAATATGAAGGGGATGAGAGAATTTGACACAAAATTTTAAAATACCAAAATATATCAAATTATTTTACTATTCACCTTGAAAAATTCTTTGAACCCAAATTGGAAACAATCAAACAAAACTTGTGAGCTTGAAACAGAAGGAACCAGAGTTCAAGGTCACTCTCAGATACATAGTAAAAGGGAGGCCAGCCTTTTATGTCAAAGAACATTTTTGATGAGTACTGCTGATACTAATATATTTGTTTGTCTTGCCCTGCAACTGAGGTTAGTGAAATACACAGGCAAAAACATGGACAGAGTGATTAAATGCTCTCTGCAATTGCAGAATTACATAGCAGTAAGAAATTCATTAACAATGCAAACTTTGTCAATGATACAATCTCTATTAGTTCCTTCAAAAAAAGAATATTAACTGTGTAACAATCAAGTGTAATAGTAGAACCCACAAAAACCTTTCAGACTCATGAAAATCATTCATGAATTGTCAAAAGGCAGTTGATTTCTTAAAACCTTCCTCTCAGGTATCATAAGAATAAAACCTATGAAGAAAAAATGAACTTTGTTTGAACTCTGCAGACTAACATTTTTTGTCACTGCTAATATGCTTCACTTATATTAGTAGGTCTCTGTGAGTTCCCTCTCGTGGCTAATCTAAAATACAAAAATGCTATTGTCTTCATTTACCTATGATGACACTGCATTAGGGAGATAAGGCACAATAACTGCCAGTAGCATGAGAGATTTGTGCCTCAAATTCTTTTGTGGAGCAGTTTTGTAAATCTGGTGATGATTAAAATACATATTTTATGGCAGTGTCAAAGGAAGGAATATATTTTCACCAATTATTTTTCTTAGTTGCTTTCACATATATCTGAAGAATTGTAATCTGAACTATAACGTAAATATTGTCCTAGGAAATAGTAAAATGTTTTCCATGCATATACAAATATAGATTGCACATAAAACATTTTCTCCCATCAACAGGGAAGCACTGCTATAACTCTCTTGCCTTCAGTAGTCTTTAGGACTTGTGATAGCTTATTGCTCAGGCTTTGGCAATGTGCTATTGTGTCTGCATCCCGAAAGTGTCCTTTCTCTCCTCTTCACATTGCATGAATTTCCTAGATTAACATATTAGCTGATGTATACTTGATAATCTTTAATAAATTATAATCATCATGGAATCAAGATTTGGGCCAGATTTAACCCACACACCCCCTCAAACTTTTGGTCTGATTCCCTGATACCTGATCACAAATAGTTAAGAATGACATTATAAAATCTTAAGTCACAATTTTTTATTGAATGTACACACTACATAGACATTTAGATAATTATGAATAGTTAAAATATTTCAACAAAATAAGGAAATGCTTGATATAAAATAATATGATAGAATTAACATTGACTTTTTAAATCTATATTTAAAATATATAAATTATATGTATATAAATATATACATACATATATTTAACAATAAATCTGTAACTTGTTCTTTGGTTTTTGTTTGTTTCCTTGAGACAGAATCTCACCAGGCCTGTTTTTAAAACTCACTATGTGACCCTGACTGCTCTTGAACTCCTGAAGTGCCCGATATAGCCTCTTGAATGTTTGGGTCACAGGAGAAGGATGATTAAAGACGGAAAGCAATTCTGAATTTTATTTCTAGAAATTAATAAAGCACAATGTTAGCAAAGACCATGTTGTTCATGTATTACTGTAGACTAAGCATTTAAATAAATATGCTAAAAAGGTTTCTTTGAGAATTACATGATATCCTATATAAATTGAATTTGAATTCATATGAGGTAATTAAGTTTCAGAACACAAACCCAAAATATCAAGGATAACACAGACAGAATGAAATGATATGACAGCTAAATATTTCTAGAACTGATTTTATATTGGAACTAACTTTTTTCCAAAGTCATATTAATCTTTTGGCAGTGTTCTGCCCTAAATCAAGTGTGCTGAGATTGCAAGAACTATTCCACTGAAGAGAGCTCTCAGGGGAACTGGGGCAAGGGAGAGGGGACAGAAGGGGACAATGTGGTTGGAATACCTATATCTGAGTCCCAATAATAAAATACTAAAAACAACCCACTACGACTTAGAAGGACATATATCCCTGAAAAACAAAAGCTTCTAAAGGGTGCATGAGTGTAGCTTGGGGTATTGGACTTTCGACATGAACTGCCTAGTGCATTCATGACCCTGCAGTGGTTGTGGCTTGGAGCCCATCAACATTTGGACAGGGATAACACAGGAGGACAAGAGGAAGGTGACAACAAATGAGAGAGGAGGGACCATATCCACAGAGAAGGGTTCTCAGGGGCTAAAGGCAGGTCAGGGGAGAGAGGACAAAAAAGCATGAAGTGTGGGATACTCGGTCAGATTTTTATATGTCCATAATATTAAAGTTAAGAATTCCATTTTTGCTGGCTGGAGACGTGGTTCAGTGGTTAAGGCACTTGCCTCTGTTGGTATTGCTTGATGAGGGCACGGAGCACAAAGGGTTAAGAGGGTGTTGGAGAATGAGGTCAGAACCAACCCCCCCTTCCCTATATCCACCCTCAACTCTGAGACTCCAAACCCCCAAAAAAGCATGCCACATAGACCCAGGTTCGCACCCCAGCTGTGCCTAGAAGGTGGCAGTTCCTCTGCCCCCACCATCTGATACATGCCCAAGCTCATGTCTACATGCAAAGCAGGTATTCACAGGTTGCTGACTTCTGCCAAGATCCCCTCGCGCCATCAGCAGAATGCCAAAGCAGCCACCTGTGCCCGAGGGCCGCCAGCCGCCCACCTAGCAGGTGCCCCAGCAGCCAGCCTGGACCATGGGGAGACATGCACGGCTTGGCTCAGCCCGGCCTCACCTCCCAAGACGTGCTCCAGACTCCACTCTGCCTGAGCGGCCCAGCCCTCTAAAGCCCCAGGCAGACTTCAAGACAAGCAGACCCATTTCTTTTTTTTTTTTTTTTAATTAAAACAACATGCTTCCAGTGCCTAAGGTCACTGGTTCAATTCCCCAGTATCCACATAAGCCAGACCCACAAGGTGGTAGGCCCTGGTGCGCTCTCTCTCTCTCTCTCTCTCTCTCTCTCTCTCTCTCTCTCTCTGCTTGAGAAATGAATAAATAAAATATTTTTAAAAAAGAATTCTGTTTTTGCTTTTTAAATGTGTTCAAATATGAATGATATCTGGGATAATAAATGAGGAAAAGATAAATTTTCTGCTCAGAAATGTATACAAATATATCTATACAATGGAAAAAATTTTCAGTCTTTGAAGAATATAAAGTCATGTCATTTGCAGGGAAATGGTAGAACTGGAGACAAAAATGTTAAAGGAAGTAAGTTAGACTAAAAAAATAAAATAGCAATATTTCCAAGTATGTTTTTTCTTTCATATGGAAATTTTAAAGGATAAAAATGAAACTAGAACAAAATAAAAGAACACAAAACAGACAAAATATAAAAATAGAATATAGAGAAGAGGTAAATACAAACCACCTCAGGGCTGGAGAGATGGCTCAGCAGTTAAGACACTTGCTTCCAGTGCCTAAGGCCTTGGGTTCAATTCTCCAGTACCCATATAAGCCAGACCCACAAGGAGGTAGCCCTGGTGTGCTTACTCTCTCTCTCTCTCTCTCTCTCTCTCTCTCTGTATTTCTCTGCTTGAAAATGAATAAATAAAATATTAAAAAATACAAACCACCTCATATATAAGTATGAAAATGTTTAATAAACCTACAGTTGTATAAAATTAATATACACAAAATATTGAAATATGCTAATAATCACAGTGAATTTTAAACCTTTCTGGTAAATGATACACATTTCCAAACTAATAGCAAAACAGACAAAAATCAAATTATTAGTCAGGTGGAACTTTCTAAAAATAAAGACAAAATATCAGTTGCTAATATAACAATAATTATAGGCTCTACAATCTAGTGTCCAATTTCAAAGGACCAATTATATTTCTATAAACAAAAAATAAAATAAAATATTTCACTGTAATTTTGCATCATCATACAAATATGTAATACTGTAAAATAAATTTAAAAGCTATGTATTATTCTCTTATTTTATAAATTATTAAAAAGTCAAGTGGATAATGCAATTTTATTTATGGATATACACTCAAGTTATAAACGAACCCACCTAATCTCTCCAATCAGAATCATAACTATTATTTTCTTAGGATTTTTCACAAATATAAAATATAGATGGAAAATAAAATGTCAAGGACATTAAGACATAGTTTAAAAATTAAAACCCAGTTTCCAGGCTTAGCCAGGTGATTATAAAATAGATGCTATAGGACACAGCAATGTCAGGCTCTGGTTGGGCTGTGATAGAACGACCTGAGTAGGGGCACAGCCAGGTGAGTGTTTAGAGTGTTGGATTATTAAGATCACACTCTTTATAATTTACTTCTCTACTTATTTCCCTGTTGTATTTTTCAAAGTCAGTTATTTACTACAGGAAATAGCCAAGTTGTTTTTATCTGACCTTGGATTATTTAACACCCAATTCCCCCACATACACACACTTCATCCCATTATTTTTTTTTAGCAAAACACACAGAAAAGTTCTCCCTTATATGTGCATTCTAACATGGAAGAATTTGATTTGTTTATAACTCATAGTAAACAATCAGCAGTACTGGGAAGGAAGCCAGAGGGAAGCGTGGAGATAGGAGAAGCAGAAGGGATGAAAGGAGGGATAATTGCAGGTGGAGAGACAGAATACAGGGGGTGTAACAGTCTGGATGCACTCGGTAAGAAATCAAGTTTAGGGGGAAGATACACAAAAATAATTGCATAAATCAGTCCCACAGAAACTTTCCAGGTTTGCTAATTAAAGAGAGAGAAGGGGTTAGGAAGAGTAAGACAGTTTAGGCAAAAGCATCCTGCATGTGTGGAGAAAGATTTACCTTTAAATTCAAAGGCTATTTTTAGTAAATCCCAGTGACAAAAATGGATTACTGGCCACAGTTAGGTTTTGATCAGGGCAACCCCATTGAAGCCCCCCAAACAGTGCAGGCAATTGCCCAGCACTTGGTTATCCACCTGTGTGGAAGAAAGCACAGGCTGAGGTTACAGGACATTGACAAACCAGGTCCGAATGATGAAAGCAAGCACCCTGTCTACTATCCCTACTGTTTGAAATGAAGAGTTGCTCACATGCTTATAAATATTTACTTTATCCAGGAGAACCTTGCTGAATACTGTGCTATCCATGGTCCCTGGTCACAAGGACTGATCCAGACAATCCATGGAGGAGGATATCCAGCTGATTGGGGATGGGGGAGGGGGGCATCAGGGAATTGGGGATAACAACTCATTGTTTGCCCACTAAATAATGTAACTCATTATGGACAATAACAAAAAATTACCTTATCAACTTTAAAGCTGGCCTTTCCTTAGCAGATTAAGTCTATGCTTAGCATGTCTTTAGCACAAACATCTGCCATTCAAATGACCTATTGCAAATAGACAGGTTCTGTTGATCGATTGCCGTGTTTGTTTTAACCAACAAAGCTTAGTGAATAAAGGAGCAGACTTCTAAATGAGTGCTAAAGTTCTGCAAATTTAAACAACCAAAGGTTTCTCCTAAACTTTAACAACCACATCACCATCATGGATTGGGGAATGGAAAAGATAACAGTGCAGGTGTCAACCTGCACACCAAAACTTAAAGTTTTCTGTATAGTCTAAAACAATGATTTCTTTATTTTCATGAATTAATAGTAAGCTACAAAATACCAGTACAGTTTCTAAAGTTCATGCTAAAGTTTGTAATCAGTCAAGAAAAATAATAAAAGTGTTTTAGGGAACACTCAAGAATTGTATTCTGAAAATGCTAAATTTTGAGACATTTTAAAAGATACATGTCGTAGTCAGCCACATGCTGCTGGGATGAATCTTCAAACCAGGCACAATTTGGGGGAGGAAAGTATTTATTTAAACTACAGATCCAGGGGAAGTCCCATAAAAGTGAAAGAGGCTGGTCTTCTTTCACAGGTCCAAGCAGAGAGAGAAACCCATCACCAACACCACACACACAAAACAGCAAACAGGCAGGAGGGCTAGGAGAGAATTCTTTCACCTTTATATAGTCCCAGGGTGGGGTCTTGCAATTCTATCCCAGACTTAGTGGCTTCCTAGGTCTCTGCAATTTCCTTCCTGTACTACCCACACAGGAACAGATGTTTACTTCTAGCTCCTTTTAGCTTCCTTACAGCCTGCTCCCTACTGAGAGGCTGCCTTCCTGTGAACATCCTCAGAGACCCACCCAAGATTACTTGAAAGGTCAAGATGACAACAAAAAAAACCATCACAATACATAAAATAAAAAATTAACCATATGTTATCTCTTGAGTCCATAGGGATGAATTTGGAAATATAGATGTATAGAGATATATATTTATGGATATTCATATATATAATTTTCATGTACCTATATCTATATCTATCTATGTATCAATCAGTATATATAAATATATACACATATATACATATATACTCACACACACATGGAAAAAAGAAAATTATATCATTGTAATATTCAATACCTATATAACATATGGTAATAACATTATACATAAAATTATGTATTTTATTGCTATATTTGCAACAGTATAATTACCATAAATTATGTTTGAGGAGTTATATAAGTATGGGCCTATGTATCTAGATAATATTTATCTCAAAGTATGCATATAGCTGAATTTAAACTTCAAAAAAAAAACCAATGTGCAACTTTTTTCATGTTTCATGCAATATTTGAAATGATATATTAAAAATATTCAAGATCATATTTCACTGAGCATTCTGTTTTGCATTAGTCAAGCTATGATTACAATAATTGGAAAACTGTAGGCCTTCACTGAAAAGATAAGATTCAAGGTGGATCCTGGGCATCCCAATGGTTTGATAGTGATAAGAAGTGGATAAGATTTCAGAGCCAGTCAAGTAAGTAGAAATTAATACAGATGAAAGGGTAGAGAATCCAGAGAGTATCAAGAAGTGGGTGACAGAGAGAAAAGACCTAATGTAAAGCTGAAGACTCGGCTATGCAGGCATATGGGCAGCTCAAGCACAAAAGTGGATTCATGTGCACCTTAGCACCTAGAAAGATGTGGGTGGGGTGGTGAGTGGATCTGGCTTGGTCAAGTTCTATTATGAGTCACAAAGTTCCTCCCATTCTCCCTGTTAAAATCATCACTGTTGCCCAGGTGGGAAGTCGACTGCATCTCTTCCTCAGCATTTTGGGGTAGCATGTGAGCAGACAGCCTCTTGCTGCAGGATGACATTTTGGAAAGGAACGTGAGTGAGCAGATCATTGCCATTACTGTTTTATTAGAGAAAACAAGAAAAACTGAGAAACGGACAGCATTGAGGGACCTAAGTGATAATCACAGGGAAATATATTAGCAGTTTCTGTGAGTATTAAATTTTGAAGAGATGGTAAAATTCGATGGGTGGATGCATGTACTTTTACTGCAAACTCCCTAATTCTTTCCACAAATGTGTGTTCATTGTTTTCAACCAATCATGGTGCATAAAGTACTAAATAATAAAATATCATTGTCAAAATATTTCTGAAAATATTTATTTAAATATATTTAAGATGAATGATTTATGAAAAATATTCAAAAGCATCTTACCCAAGAAATTGACAGAGAATCAATTGTGCTTAATGATCCCTTCATTAGTTTTTCATCTGCAAGATTTTGGTGGCTATTTTTTAAATAAAATATTTTATTTATTTATTACTTGAGAGAGAGAAAGAAAGAGAGAGAAAGAGGGAAAGAGCGAAAGAGAGAGAGAGAAAGAAAGAGGGAGAGAGAGAGGGAGAAAGGGAGAGAGAGAGAGAGAGAGAGAGAGAGAGAGAGAGAGAGAGAGAGAGAGAGAGAGAGAGGAATGAATATGAATGGGCATGGATGGCCAGGGCCTCTTGACCCTGAAAATGAACTCCAGATGTATGTGCTACGTTTTGCATCTGGCTTTACTTGGGTCCTGGGGAATTGAACCTGGGTCTGTAGGCTTAGGAAAAAAGTGCCTTTGATAGCTACCTGATCAATCTCCCTGGGTCTGTTGCTTATTTTCTTTTAAAGATAATTAGTTCTAATTTTCTTCCATTAATTTGTTTTGAGACACACTTTAAAGCAAAATAATCACAGTTCCTCAAAAATAGCATGGTTAGGAGGAAAAAATATTCCTGTGAAATAAAAAAAAAACTGTTTTCATTGCTATGCACTTGGAGAAACTTGCAGTAATACTGTAATATTGGGCATCAATATGCCATGAGCCCTGTGGCAAGGGGCTCTTGTATAACCTGACACTGTATTCTTCTTCTTTATTCACTCATTTATCCACACAGATAAATGAATTTTTCCACTTTTATCCTTTCTTGTCAAATTCCTGCCAATGTCATGGCCTCATTTAATCATTTACACAGGATTCAATTAAAGTGAGAAATTGCCACACTTGTGATAGGTAGATATAGCACTCTGTTCAGGACCATATAAACTAGCAGGCATCACAGGCTTGTACCCAAAAGCAAGGGGAAATGATTTCAATTTTCATCACTGAGTTTTTTATTGATTTGATGATTGTCATAGATACTGTTTACCAGTTTAAATGTTTCCTCTATTTCTACTATTGTACTGACAATTCCAACACTAATAGAAGTTCAATATCTTCAAATACTTTCCAGCGCTTTGTTTTTACCTGAGACAGTAACATGGTGGCCTCTCTCTGTGTGTCTCTACTGTTAATAAACTGAACTATGTAGTCATTGATTTTTAAATATTAACCCAACCTTGTAATGCTGAAAAATATTTCTTGGTCATGACACCTACTTTGTAGATATTTCTATCATTTGTTAACAACATAAGGATGTTATACTCTATAAGGAATATTGGCTGTGCATTCTGTTTCTATTTATTTTAGAACAAATTTAATGAAATTTTTATAAGTAGGGCTTTACTAGCCTCATGATACCATTTATGCAATGATTTCATCAATTTTCACTCAGAGATACTGTTGTACATTGTTGTTATTTCTCCTTCAGGTCTGGTGGACATGACCATTATTGTTTAATAATAAAATCAATTTCTTTATTAGATCAAAACTGTCTTCTATTTCCTCTTGGGTAATTTTTGATAAGTTGTATTTTTATAAAATTGATCAATATTATTGAAGTTGAATTCCTTATTTTGTTATCTTTATCTTACACTTTACACTGTAATGAACATGTAATATTTCTACTTCACAGAATTTGATACTATTTTCTTCTATTATATGATCAAGTTTTATGATTATGATTTTACTAGAAATTAAACTTATTATCTCATGATGACTCTAAATGTTGACATATATTAATCAGTTTTTTTTGTTTTGGTTTGATTTTGGTGTAGTTGACCTTTCCTAGAATGATATTGCTATGGTAAATTTGGTATTTCTTGTATTTCCTTTTCTTTCTGGTTATGGAATGATATCCAGGGCTTTGCACATACTAGGCAGACACAGTATCACTCAGCTACACTCCCAGTCAATGGGATCTTCTCTGTGCCTATATATAATTTGTTCTTAGTGCAAATCTGAAGTTTCTGAATTTAGTCTTACATTTATTTTTGTCTTCCATATATAGCCATAACTTTATATATGTAAAATACATGACTTTTAAAAATTAAAATAGCTGTTTTTGCTATTTATAGCTATTTTTGCATGCAAGTATATGTGGTATGTGTCCATGCATATTCCTGTGTATGGCTAAATTGTGTGTGTATGTGTGTTTCTTTTCCTAGGTATTTTTAATGAAGCAGCAATGCATATGATGCACAGGTGTCTCCTTGGTAGGCTATCAAGTCCTTTGTGCCCAGTCGTCATATGGAAGTTAAAATTTTAGTTCTTTGAGAAAATTCCATAACAATTTCCACAGTGACTGTTCTTTGCGTACTTACAAGGTTTCATGCAAATTTAGTTATGAAGTGCAGTGTAGTCTTCAGCTTCTACTTTCTTTTTTATTACATTACAGTACTATTTTGCATGATCTCTTAAGAATCAAGAATTCTGACAGCAGTCATGTGTTATAAGAAAATTTAGTTTTTTTGTCTATTAATTTTCTTTATTGGCTAAGGGTTTTGATAGGACCTATACTAATGTTAATATATCAAGATAAGTATTCATACAAGCCATCCCTGACCCTCATACACATTCAGGTGTACTTTCATTTTAGAGTGTGTCATAGTCAACCACACACTGCTAGAATGAATCTCCAAACCAGGCACAGTTTTGGGAAGAAAATATTTATTCAAGTAACAGATTCTGGGGAAGTTCAAATATGAAGAAAAAGGCTGGCCCCCTTTCACAGATCCAAGCAGAGAGAGAAACCCATCACCTCCAGCCAGCACACTCCAACTCCAACAAAACAGTAGGAATGCCAGACTTCAGCACCAACTGCTCTTTACATAAGTATCACTGGAATTTTATATCCACCTTAGAAATACCCTAAAGTGACACCTCCTGCAGCCAGGCAGCTGGAGAAAAACTTTTACACTTTTGAACCTATTGGGGGACATTCAATCAAACTACCACAGTATGTGTTCCTGGATTAAAGCTACATACTACTCTATTCCATTGTGTCATATTTTAAAGTATATCTGTTTGTGTGCATGATCTGGTATCTATGCCTTGTGTGCTGTGCATTTGTATACGTATTATAGTTAAATGTTTATATAGAGAATATCAGAGAACGTGAGATTCTCAATATATTTTCTAAAGAATATAATAAAAGTTTGGAAGAATTTTCTGTATAAAGAAATAGGCATGTTATTGAGAATTTTATTTGTACATTTTTGAAATTTTTGGCTATAAATCTGCTTTATGCAATTATTAAATGCTTTAGGTCACATGAAGCTTCTGATTTATTGCTGTCTCTTTTTAGGGAATGAAGTTTTGCTGAGGTGTACAATATTACTAGGACCTGATTTATTCAGAAAAATATCTTTTTAAGAAGGTTTAACAAGTGCATTCCCCATTAAATAATTTCACTTTTAGGAGCTGGGAAAATTGCTCAGCAGTTAAATCCACATGTTGGCAACGTTTTCCAAACAGAGTTCAATTCCCAAGACACCACTTAATCTGGATGGAAAAGTTGGCACAATTGTCTAGTGTTTGCTTATAGCAGCAAGATACCCTGTCATGCTCCTACACACACACACACACACACACACACACACACACACACACACACACACGCACACTCTCTCTCTCTGTCTTTTTCTCTCTCTCTGTCTCTCTGTCTCTCTCTGTCTCTCTCTGTCTCTCACACACAGATACAGAGACAGAGACAGAGATATGAATAAATATAATTTAAAATGCTTCTCTTTTTGCTAGCAAGATTAAGAGATTTTGGAAGAGTCATGCCACTCTCTCAAAGGTTTCATTTGGGGCCTACAGGATAGGCCAGGGGTGGGTCACCTCTTTTCACATTATCTGCCATCATCCTGTGTCTTGTTGATCGAGTTGGATTTACTCCAGCTCTATCACTGCCTTCTGAAAAATACAAAAAGAATTTACATCAGAGAATGAGATCAGTATAGGAAATGAAGCCTTCGAGAGAGTGGCATGATAAACAAGAGAGCTATCACCACAGCAAGTCAATTAACCCAGGATAGGTCAACAAGACAGACACCAATGCTATTCAACACAATCCAAAGCAGAAGTACAGAGACACTTAAGGTCTTAACAATAAAACAGACTTGACACTCATCCACCATGACTCAGGGAACTGAGTGGAAGAGGGGGCGGAAAGATTGTAAGAACCATGGGGTGAGAATATCCAGAGACATTGCCCCCCTCAACAACAACACACAAATGGGGGGAACCTGGCTTCCTCCTGTGCTATTTATAACCCTATACCATATGGACTGATTCAGTATGCCTACCGAGGAGGGCCCCCAATGGGATGGGGACAGGGAGGAGGGATATGGGGGTACCATCATAAGATTTGCTCATACAATGAATCTAATTAAGGATAATAAAGATAACAAAAAATTAAACTTTTGTTTTAATCCCTGCTTAAAAACTTTTATGTATTAGATTTTCAAACAATGTCAGTTTCAATATGACTCAATGAAGCTTAAAGTTTGCTTACTGATCTTCAATGAGTTAATTAATTTATTGAGTGAAAAGAAAGACAAGTAATATAGCCTATAATAATCTTTACATTACTATTGATAGGGCTCAACTCCTCCAACTGCATAAAACTTCAACTTTATGATTGAACTACGATTATGTAATGTGTTTGCAGATTTGTGTGGGTTTTAGAGGTTGAGAGTTCTGGGTATGAGTCTTCATTCTCCCTTTTCAGCTGCAAAAAACAAAATCTTAACAATATTCACATCACAACTTCCAAATTTTTATGAAAGGATCATTTCTGTTAACTCAAAGGACTGCAACTTAACTTCTTGGCAATTGTGTGTGTGTGTGTGTGTGTGTGTGTGTGTGTGTGTGTGTGTGTGTGTGTGTGTGTGCTAGAAGTAGCTTTTGTGTGTGCTGGCTGTCCAAACCCAAGTGTTGACACCTGTTTGAGTACTAGAAGACAGCCATTGTCAGAATGTTAAAATAGTAAAATATTCTATAGATTCCAACTTTTAAAGATTAAGACTAAATAGTGAAAACCCATGACTGGTGGGAGAAGAGTCATGTCCTTTAATTATCTAGCCACTGGAGGATTGGCCATTCTCTAGTAAATAACCTGAACCCGTAGTCATGCAAGCAACCCTCACTTAAAAGAGTGGGTCAAAAAAATAAACTAGGAATGGAAGTAACATGGAGATCTAGTTAGGGTTGTAGTGGAAGGAGCAAAGGGAAGATAAAAGGTGTTTATTTAGAATTAAATGACATTCAAGATCTTTTTATAAACATAATTTTATTTCTGATATCATTCTAAATGACTTATACTATTTATTTTCTTATAGAGTTTAGAAGATTAATATCATTTTGACATTTCATCTTCACATATACATCTTGTCGGGAATATGTGCCTTCCTTCAGAATCTATGATTTTATGTTGCTATGACAATAAAATATTCTAAGTTCTTAAAGTACAAAATAAAATACTCTAATGTCACAATGTAGTTTATTTTTCTTTCTGGGCAATAATACAAAGTGCATACATTTTTATGGTTGTTCTTAGAATGGCAGACCCTTAAGATTACCATTGAGTTCAAGCCTATAATGGTGGCAATATTCTTTTTAATCTGGCTTTGTATCATACTGTGAATTTCAATAGAAATACTAGTTCCAAATTTCCTTAATGGGTTTTTTTGCCTACAGTTAATGCATTTTGCTTGAGCAGGTAGCCAGCCCCATGTGACAGCTTTTAAATCAGGATAAAATAAAATAGATTGTTGTTATCATTTCCATGAAGAATTTTTCTTGGAAAAAAATAATGACAATTCAGAAGGAAAAAAATTTAGAAAATGTAAATCAAATAACATATAAAGCACTGTATAAAGTAAGGTAAATTCTCATGAAACAAAAATATAGACTTTCAGTGGTGATGTTTTTTCCTGTTTTTTTTTAAGTATTTTGCTGTCGTCCAAGTTTGATTAAATGGCAAAAATGCTTTTTCATGCATTTTCTTTTCATGTACCCTCTTATTTCTTCAATTTATTTATAATTTGAAATTCATATTTTGGCTTACAATGAAAAGACTGTTTGATGGCCAGGTTAATTAATTACTTTTTTTTTCCTTTGGTTTTTCGAGGTAGGGTTTTACTGTAGCTCAGGCTGACCTGGAATTCACTGGAGTATCAGGCTGGCCTCGAACTATGATTCTCTGCCAAGTTTTAATCCTGAGTTCTGGGATTAAAAGTGTGCACCACCACACCAGGCAATTAATTACTTTAGAAATATATATGTATTGGTCTATAATAAATTCTATTACTGTAAGTAGCATCCAGCCATACAAATGAATAATTTAAAATAAATTATAATGACTTTGAATAGATTTTTTGATACATTTTGATAACCAATGTCTTTTACTGCCCTGTCACTAAATTTTAGAAGGGAGAGTGGTGTTTCCTCTTTTATTATAACATTAGGTCTCTAGAACATCTTGTGCTTTGACTTTCTGAGTCTAGTTAGTTGTTCAATAAATGAATCGTTGTAGTTTTCAGGAATTTGATCTTGAAGAAAACATTATACATGCTTCTGCTTCTATTCCGATAAAGAATCTTGGAACAAACTGACTCATCCACCATAAACCAATCATAGGCCACTAAATGTTGTTGACACTATGATTGTATATGGGCTAAAAGGCTTCGACAGATGACAATTTCTGAAAAGGAAGAGATAGCCTAACTTCATCTGCTGCTTAGAGTCACAGGTTATACCAAGACATGGGGAAGAAGGACCTGAGCAGGTCATCATTTTCTTGCTAAAACAGAAAAACAACTAACTCAGCTGTCATTTTCAGGCTAGATCTCCAAAATGTAAATAGAGAGTGTTCTTTAACATCTTATCAGTGAGTCATTTCAAGTAATTCCCCACAATGCTGAAATGCTACCAAACAAAGGGGCAATGCTCTTATCTATGAAACCTCTTGGCAAAGTGCCTTGGCAGTTATCCACATCATTAAGAATTAATCAGATTCAGTTGTAGAAAAGGATTCAAACCAATTAAGAGTAACTGTTAGTTAAAAATAGGACTTAGTTTGGATACACAAAAACTTGAGAGTATAATAATATATTGATCATACTTTCTAAAATAATTTCATAATATCCACAGAATGTATCCAAAACAAAAACTCACTTTAATCAAACTTTGGTTACACTAGTATTACAAAAAAAATGAAAAGAAAGAAAGTCTTGATATATTGATGTATAATTGACTTTAACTAATGGTTGACTATGGAGTTCTAGTATTATCAATCACATGATTTTTTTGATCAAACATGCCCAGGAATGATAAGATTTAACAGTCTCCAGTCCTCTGGAAAGATGACACAGAAATAAAATGATTGATCTTGATTGATGGGATCAATGACAGGATATTTTTACTCGATTATTTATAGTGATTTCAACACCACACTTCAAGGAAAATCAAGATTGTCTTTAATAATAGAAGTCTTCACCAATAAAATAATTTCTGTGATCAAAATATAAGTGCACTTTTACTGTGCAATTTGTCAACTTACTATTTTATCTTAGCTAGCATACAGAGTTTTAGATATCACTGATTCTGGTATTTTCAAGTACAATTCATTGTAGTTCAGCCCTCCCTTCTCCTTCTTTGAGAATAACTTCAGTAAACAGGTAAGAACCCAGTTATATATGGGAAAAGCAGAGTCGAGATGTAATAATGAGCGCCTACTAAGGTCAAATTGGCTTAGAGATCAGAGTACTGAGGAGAAGATATCTTCACAGGGAATAGACCTCAGATATCTCCAAGTGACTGATTTTACCTTTCTCTATAGACTGATCTGGTATATAAGGAAACAACTCATGGCCAAGACAAAATAACTCCCAAAAAACAGGGGCCACACTCCACAAAGCTTACACAGAGCAGGAATAGATTGTTACTATCAACAAGAGTGAGAAATTATATCTTAAATAACATAGAGTAGAGGAATATCAAGATATTGTCTCATAATGGCCCAAAACCCTGTAAAAAAGTCCATTGTGATTTTGCCTAAAAAATATTTTTAGAATTACTTGAAATATGACTATATACAAGTAATTTATGAGAGTCAGAACAGTTCAATAATATTCACAGGAACATACAAATATTTAGTACCATAAAAATACAAATCTGCCTCATTCCATAAAAATGCATGCAAACAGTAGGAAAATAGTACCCATAAAAAAGAAAACAAAACTCTCTAAATGGTTTGGTAAAAAGCAAAATAATATTTGTAACTAAGAACATTTTATATGCCCTTTTAGGATCAGATTTTTATATATTTTAAAAGCTAGAAAGAACAGAACATGTATTCATGGACATAGAAGGTATAGAAGCTTTTTACCTTGACTAATAAAAATTTTAATTTATAAAATAAAAAATGATACTAAAGGAGATTAATATGATATTATACATAGTGAAAAAAAGTTTAATGAACTTCAAGGTAACATAATTTTACCTAACTAAAGTAAAAGCCAAACAGATGAGGGATAAGAGAGATTATTAGTGGACCATCAAACTTCAAACCAATGTGTGTGTGTGTGTGTGTGTGTGTGTGTGTGTGTGCAAAACAGTTGTAGTTTTAAAATCAAAAAAACAAAAAAGAAAAAACAAAACATAATCTTTTTTAACATTGAATTATATGACATTCAAAAATATAGCTTGTAAGAATGTTAGATAAATAAAGATTCTTCAATGCAAAAATGAGGAAATTATATATATAATATGAAAATTATATATATAATATGATAATTAATGATATATATATCAGTAGACATGTCCTAAAGCAATTGTCAAAGTAAATTCCCTACAGAGGAACATAAGTCTGAATCGATAGAAGGAATGAAGTCACTCCAAAAGGAATGAGAGAGGGAAATGCGGTGGTGAAAATTATCAAAGTATATACATGTATGAAAATGTCACAATGAAAACCATTGTTTAATATAATTAAGGAAGATGGAGAATGTTTTGTTCACATGTATGCTAGAAGGAGTAAGGGAATTTTAGACACAGATTTTTCCCATAAAATATTCTAAAATGATACACATGTTAATTTAGGGAAATGTAAACTGTGTCTCAAATAAATACCTACAAGGTGTTTTCCAAGGGTTTTTGATTTGTTTGCTTGTTTGTTTTCCTGACATGCATACACAGTGCTCTGGAAAGAAGTCATTTTAGCATGCTAATTAGAACAGGATCTGTGTCATTCGGACAAGATTTCATCTGGAGAATAATGAGCACAATACTCCTGAAAAATCCTCCTCCCCAACCTCTACACACACACACACACACACACACACACACACACACACACACAAACAAACACACACACCATTGTCAATAAATTTTCACTTTGTACTAAATGTGTTAGCGAATTACTAGTTGTCAATAACTAACCTCTCTTGAAACCTGAGGTGAATCTTCCCATCTGACATAGGGAAACTTTGTCAAGACAAACATATCTTAATATGAACAAATTAAGAAAAAACTGACCAAAGACTGCATGGGGACAGAAGCATAGCAAGGATTCCTCCAGGACAGACACTACCTCATCTTGGGTAGCAGCATTTGCCCTCTCCTTACACCGCCTCAGTCTTCTCCAGCAGAGGACTGGCTGTCATGAAGCATTCAATCCATATTTGTTTCATCAGGGAAATTTTCACAGGTGATGAATGCATCCAGGGTCGAACTAAGCAGACAAAAAGGCGAGTCTGTTTTGTTGAAAATATTAGGGAAAATGATAACAGAAATGAAGCGAGTGTTCAAAACTGATAAGACTATATGGGAAACAATAAAAAGCACAGGGAACAAGGAAAGTAAATGAGCTCCTTTAATATGTGAGGCAGGGAAATGATTTCTTGCGAATTACTTTAGGATTGAGTTGAGTAGGTTAAGGCTTGCTAAACCTGATATACAGAGAACATAAAGTGATCACGGACTCCATTGTTCAATTGAGGAAAAAAATAGAGAATTCTTGCAATTTACTTTTCCATCTGTTATATGATCTCTTTCATTTTTGCTCTCTCTTTGTAGGATGTATATGTTCATTTATTTCTATAATATCCTAGGCTAATTTCATTTTAGTAAGATTTGTATCAGGTGGAAGAGCAGAAATTCTCAAGCAGTCCATTTCAATAAATCATCAGATTTTTAAATCATTTTGTTAATGCCTTTAAAGATAATCTCTCTATTATATACTTTTATAAAAGTGAAATATGTCCCTTTGAAAAAGAAATTCAATGCATCTATTTCCTTCAGGATTTACTTTTGATTAGAGAACAAAGTGCGCTGCATGCAGTCCTGCCCTGACTACAGAGTATAGACTGAGAAACAAATGCATGCAAGCTTATTTGCCTCTGCAG
>PVHP010001178.1:95265-112853 GCA_004024765.1 Zapus hudsonius
TATATATATATATATATATATATATATATATATATATATATATATATATATATATGTAGAGTCTCAAACAGATGATTCTCTTACCAATTGTCTCTTAAGTACTTGTATTTCAGGTTTGTTCCATCATATGTAGCCATCAAACTTTGTAGGTTAAACTTATCCCCATGCTAAAGTATCTATAATAAATAATATTTAATCTTTTCTCCTCATAATTCATGATAAACCTTTCTCTCCCAAAAGGACTTGCTATGTAGGAAATATAACAATGAAAGGAGAAATGAAGATTCAATAATTGCCCAAGAACTGGACCTTCTTCAATAAAAGAAGTATCTGTAAGGGAGGGGAAGGGGACAGACATGAACATGTCTAGAGAAATGGCCCCAAGAGGCAGTAAGGGGAGACAGGCTTCAAGCCAAAAAGAGCTCTAATAGGAACACAGCCTATGGAAACCTCAATCTTGTATTACTGGCTTTTAAAACCGAGACACAGTGCATTTGTGATTAGTAAGCAACATCATTGGTGGAGAGCTATTATAGAAGCTTTTGTAAACTTATTTGTAGTTTCAGGAGGTACACTTCGCTGGATGAATTCATTGGACAATACAAGAATTCTACAAATGGATGTACTAGTATAATACATTTTTTCATTGCTGGTTTTAAATTGTTTTTCTTTACAAAATCTTTCACATTTTATTTCCATTTGTTTAGTTTTGTTTTCAGTGCCTGATTTTTATTATTGATTTTTATAACTAAGCACTCACTGTCAGGGCTAAGTGGCAAAGCTTTCTTCTTAGTATCTCCTATGGATGGCTTTACATTCCAGGCTTCAGCCCATTTTAAGTAGAGTTTTGTGCACAATGTAAATTCATTCCTTTATTCTATTTTCCCAACGACGCTAAAAGGACTCTTTGCTACTATTTCATGAACTAGTTGTTTGGGGGAATGTGGCGAATTAGACATACCCAGACATGTTCCTGCTTCTCCCAGAATGTGAAACAAAATAAGCATGTTACAGTAGGGAGAGGTTGGTAGCATGATATCTATTATTCCATGGATAATAAATTTGTTCTCCCATATGTACTAAGACTGAAATTAGAAATAGCTAATGGGAAATGTAATAAGTTCTTGTTCTTAAGTGGCAAAAGATTTGGCAGCATTTTGTCAAAGGAACCGGGTCCCAGCAGAGTCCTCTTTAGGGTAATGTTTGCGTGGCTGCCAAGCAGGGCTGCCTCAGAAGTGGAAAGCTACCATGATGTGTCTCAAACCTGAGCATTTATAGGCACAAGTTTTCAAGTTGTGAGCTTTGAAAGCATAAACACAAAGCTGCCTAACTTCTTGAGAGTCTAACTCTCATTCTGAAGTTGAAAAATGAAGTCAAAAAAATTATTCTGGTGCTTCAAGATTTTACGTTGCTTTGTGTTGGGTTTTATACTTTTGGTATCTATTATTTTGGGTATTCCTCTATTTTCTCCTTTTGCTCTTTTGAGATGGGTATGCCAATTCCTTTCCCACCACTGCGTTTTGGAAGCAGACACTGTTTTTCATTTCACAGGTCATAAGTGGAGAGAAATTGACATCAGATGAAATTTGCCTCGATTTTTGTCTAAATCTGATTGATTTTAGATTCAGGGTTTTGTATTTTTTATTTGATGTTTGAGTTAAGGTTATTTAGGCTACTGGAAAGCAGTGAGTGTATTTTGAAAGTGAAAAGGATATAAGACTAGAGGAGACATGATTGGAAAGCTATAATGTGAATGGTCCCCCCAAAAACACATTGAAATTCAATGGGCATTGTAGTTGCAGTAAAAAATGTGACCAGTAAGAAGAGATAGAACACAAGAGTTTCATTCTTATGATTGGATTAATGCCTTATCAGAAATGGTTTTGTTATCATAATAATGAGTTGTGGACTGGAGAAATGGCTCAGTGGTTAATGCACTTGCCTCCAGTGCCCAAGGCCCCGGGTTCAATTCCCCAGGACACACATAAGCCAGACCCACAAGGTGGTGGCCCAGGTATTTCTCTCTCTCTCTCTTTCTCTCTCTGTATCTATCTGCTTGAAAATGAATAAATAAAATATTTTTAAAAGAATTTAATAAAAATAAAGAATGAGTTGTAAAATGACAAGTTACACTCTTATTCTCTCTTTACTTTGTTGCCTCCTTACCTTATACCATAATATTCCTCAGCAAGAAAGCCCTAGCTACATGTCAACACCTTAAAGATGGACATTTCAACCTTCAGGGCAATGAGTATATCATGTACTTTCTCATTGCTGGGACAACACACTTGACCAGAAACAGTTTACAAAAGGAAAAGGGAGATTTCTGACTTACAGTTTCAAGGGGATTTTCATAGTCAGACACACCACTGGGATGAACCTCTAAATCAGGCACAGTTGTGGGAAGAAGGGATTTATTGAAGTTACAGATCCAGGGAAAGTTCCATAATGGCAAAAGAGGCTGGTCCCCTTTCACAAGTCCAAACAGAGACACACACCAACAAACAGGAAGAGAGAGATATCCTTTCCTTCCAGCTTCCTTACATTCTGACCTCTACTGAGAGGGCCACCTATTCTGGAGGAAGGGCTCACTCTGGAGGAGGAACTTTTTCCTTTACTTAATCCTTCCTGCAAGCAAACTCAGAGACCCACCCAAGATTATTTGGGATTACTTAACAGATCAAGAATACAACAAAATATAACTACCAAAGGGATGTTTCTTAATGGCAGTGAAATCACAGCAGGAACAGGAATCTGCTCATATCAACATATATTATTAATAGCAGAGAGGAAGCAGCAATCTCCTATCAATGGAAAGAACACTTGGACTATATAATTGCTCAAAGCTCCAGACAGCTGGAAATTGAGTGCAATGATTAATTACAAACACATGAGAGTATGGAGAACAGTTCTAATCCAAACCACATTTCACTCAGGGCATCCATTGCCTTAGGCCCATCTCCTGAGAGAAAAGGCATTCAGTCTAATTTTAAAAGTGTCCATAATCTTTATCTGTTCCAACACTGTTAAAAGGCTAGTCTCATTGGAGATTCAAGATACTCTCTTAACTATAACCCTATATTTATCTTATGTTTTAATTGTACAAGTTCCCAGTTAATAGTCTTAATTCTCAAATTCTCTCCTGTAAACTACTTCCAAAAGAGTAAATACCACAGCATAAACTTCACTGCATCAATAGCACCTCTTCTCAAATTTCTGTTGCAGTGAACTACTTATTGTTAGGACTGAACAGCTGGCCTGAAACAATTTGTGGAATGAAAGGGTTTATTTCCATCTCACAGTTTCAATGGAAGCATTTTTCATGGCAAGCAAAGCAAGCAGGAGCAGGAAGTTTCTCACATTGTCATCCACGGTTCCCAGCACTGAGAAACAGGCTGGACTATAATAGTCTCAAGACCTCCATTAGTGGGGGATTAATTATGAGACTTAATCACAAACACATGCGGCTATGAGTGATAAACACTCATAGTGAAGAAATGCATTTCTCTCCTTGCCCCTAGTGGCTGTTTTGCTTGTGTGTCTGTGTGGTGTTTGTGGTGGGTTTCTCTCTCTGCTTGGACCTCTGAAAGGGGGACAGCCTCTTTCATTGTAAGGGAACTTCTCCTGGATCTGTAGTTTCATTAAACTGTTTCTTCCCATAAACTATGCCTGATTTGGTGATTCATCCCAGCATGGTGTGGCTGACTATGACACAGCTCGAGATTAATGCCTTAATATTTTATAAATATTTAAAAAATTATTTGAAAACCTTGCATCTCAGAGGCCAACTAATAAATGGATTAAGCAATCACTTATATAATATATAGAATATCTCTAAATACAACTTTGCGTAACCAATTTTTGAGGTTAACATTTGTCCTTTTGAAAATTCTCCACTGGACTACCATGGATTGCAAGCAACTTCTTGTATTTCATATTCTGCACTTTCTACTTCACCTAAAGGATCCTAGCCAAGATAGTATAGTAGATAGTAGATACTACACTCTCTAGATAGTATAGATGATGTAGACTGGGTTTTTTGTTAAAAAAGAAAACAATGAGCTGGAGAGATGACTCAATGGTTTGGAGTACTTGGCTGCAAAGCCCAAAGACCTGGATTTAACCCCCCAGTACCCAACAAAGACCAACACAGAAAGTGGTACCTGTGCCATGAGTATATTTTCTTTAAAAGCTAGATCCTTGGCGCTCCCATTCTCTCTGTCTCTCTGTCTCTCTCTCTCTCATCTCTGTTTCACTCTTTGCTTGCAGATAAAATAAATTTTAAAAAATTACAACAAAGAAAAAAATGTAATTCAAATCATCCAAAAACATTGCATAGAAAAGGCTCTTAAGTCAAAGGTGCCCATATATGTTTTAAATATAGGTAAAACTTTAAAGTACATCTACATTTTTGTCCACTTCTAATTTAAAGGTTTCAACTATTTTTTGAATGAACTCAGGAAAACAAAAAAAATGACTCAAAGAAGCCTGCTTCTACTACTGAAGTACTATATAATATGCATGAAATACTTTTGTAACAACTGTATAGTGGCAAAACGAAAAGTTATATTTTGATCTCAGAACATTTGAACCATATGCTATTTGCTTTAATTCATAAATCCACAAGTTTGGAAACTAAATACATAGGAAACCCCAAGTGCAAACAGTGGAAAGGCAAGAAAAACTGACCTTGGATTTGTAAGTTTTCTGAAGCATTAAAAGATTTGCCTATAACTGCAGATAACCTCAGGTGATACCATCCTCACCAGAGTCTGACTTTCAAAAACCTATTATTAAAGATTGACCCCATTCTTTATCTGTTACAAGCCACAAATAAATGAATCATGTAATGAATTAAGTAATCATTAAGTAATGAATACTTACATGATTAATTACCACAATTACTAATTTTTTATGGTTTATATTGTTGTATGTCTTTTAGCAACCTTTTAGAAATGCAAGACAAGATGTAAAAAAAGCAACCACATTGAGGTCCTGGATTAGTACTCACAGCTAGGCCTTCACTTCTGTCAAACTGACCTCACAAATCAAGTAAGACTATGACTAGAATGGTTATGGACAAAAATCAAGTGTTCTACTTAACTGTGTCTCAGGATGTGCATAGCTTGAGCATTAGGCAAAACACAACACCCTAGACCTATCAAGTCCTGAGCAGTTCCTCCACTAATGATCACTCTACTCTATCACCAGGGAGACAAGACCTATCGGGTAGTGAGTCTGTGAATATAATCGCTCTCACTATCATGTTCTGAATTTCAATTGCTTTGAATTGCTCCTTCTGCCTGATACTAGACAACTCGCGATCAAGTTCTGCTTTCCTTGAAATCTTCTTCAAATAACCCAAATCATACAATAAACTTTTATAACAAAATAATCTTACTGAAAAAGCTCTTTATTTCCCCATTGTATAAAGTATGTTTTTGATTTTGTGGCAAATAGCAATAAGCTCAAATAATTTCTTGCTAGTCAGGCTGAAGGATATGGACAAATGTAATAGAAGAGACATACATCATCAGTACATTAAAAATTGAATGGTATGGGAAAATTTTATCAAAATTTCAGGAATAATGCAGTGCAGAAAGGAAGCACATGCCAAATATCTCCGATCCTAGGATTTTATATAGCTTCACACCACTGAGAATTGTAACTTATTGATTAAATTACCCAATTCAATAAAAATATGGCAACTAGAAACACAAAAGCTGCTTCTGTATTCTATGTTTAAATTACTATTAAGTTTCCAGCTGGAGAACTCCAAAACATAGAAGATCCTTACAGGGATGTTATTTGCCTGAGTCTATTTTAGGATGCCTTAGCACTACCACCTTATAGCAACAGCTGTTTGGAGCAGTGAGATTGGTATGAATATTTCTTCTACTACCTAGCAATTTGAAAAGCTGTAAAATATTTTCAGTTCATTTCCAGTTCAGGTATCCCTAGGAGCAAATGTCTTGTGTAATCAGAAGGGAAGGTACTATGATTGCAAAACAGCAACTCTGAAATGAAATGGAAACTGCCATTGGTTGGAAACTCCAACTGGGACTTTATTGCTGAATTCTAGACATTAGACAATCAGAAGTGGAATTAGTCAGAGAAAACATCCGGAGGTGTAAAACTAGTGTCAGCTTGATGAACTGGCAGCAAGATAAGCGAGCTGGCAATGAGACTGGGAAAACCCTCAGTCCATTGGGTGAAATCCAATATCTGCTCAGTGGTTTATGGATACATCTAGAGAAAAAAAGATGTATGAGAAGCACGCTTTAAGCTTCGGAGTGTTCATGCTCTTGATCATGTGACAGTTACTTTCTCATGGTACTGATCAAATACAGGATAAGGAAGGAAGGATTAATTTCAATTTATTTTTTCCAAGGGTTAGAGTCTATCATGGCAAAGAAGACATGGTGGAAGGAGTAAAGGCCCTCTGGTAACATTGCTTCCACAGTCAGGAAGCAGAAAGAGAACTGGAAGAAGGGGCAGGCATTAAAATCTCAAAGTCATTGATATACAACAAAGGTCACTGATATACAACGCTGAATGATACTATCAGAATGCTGAAGACAATGCTATTATGGTAGGGACCAGTAAGCCATAAAGTGCTCAAACCTTCAATAGTGGTGCTAAATCTAGGTGGGTAATCAATGGCTTTCTGATTGGCTAAGAGATTTGCTCAGTGGCAGGTAACCCTTAACTGGAACTGGGATCCATGGTAAACCCATATGAGGAGCAAGAATCTGGGCTCCAAGGGGAAACACCCACTAACCAGAGACCAACAGAGAGGCTACAACCGTTGGGATCTCACCAAATTAACAATGTTTGTCTCATTTAACCTACACTGATCTCACTCTTCATTGGAGGTTTTGTTTGTATGTTTCAGAAGGCAGCCTGTACCATAGATAACCAAATCCCACCAACAGGACCTGAGATGCTGCCTGACACCCAGGCAGGAGATGAAACACTGCTAACTTAAGACACAGAGCCCATATGAAACCTTAAAGAAGTGGAGAGATGAGTAAGAGACCTACCTCCACAGCAAATCAGATAAACTCTGAAAGGATAACTGATACAGATACTTAGGATACCCAACACAATCCAAAGCAGAAATCCAGATTCTTAATGCCTCAACACATTGCTAAGAGGACTCATATACTACTTCCTGTGGTTCATGTTATAAACACGGGAATCATCTTAGATTCTTTTCATAACCTGTATCTGCTCTATCAGTTAAACTGATTGATGACATATATCCTCATTCATATCGACTCAATTGTTACCATGTTGCTTATTTCAAGTTACCATTCCAGCTTCTCTGAACTACTGAAGCCATCTAAGAGCTCTCCTTTTCCCCTCATTTACCTCCATTGCATTCTTACATTGTCACAAGTGATGCTATTGAAATATGTTAGGTGATGTCACACCCTAGCTTGGAATCCTCTAATCCTTTCCTGGATTTTACATAAAACTGATCCCATAGGAAGTTCTCACTAAGAACCATGAAGCCTACATGACCCACATTGCATCATTTCCCACTAGTTGTTTTAAAGTCCCATCACAATCAAGCGTGCCTGCTTATCTTTCCTTTAAAAGCTTGGCAAAGACATACTTAGGACCATTGGACTACAATTTTTTTCTGTCTGGATTATTAAAAAATTGCATGGTTAGTTCTATTGGCTCTTCAGAGTTTCTAGATTGGGTATTTTATGGAATGCTGCCTCTTCATCATTTCATTTTCTTTTTCTTCCTTAAGAGGTGATAACATCTGAGCCATGACATTCACTTCAAACACACACACACACACACACACACACACACACACACACACTTGCAGATGTTTTTACATTCATAAACTTATCTTCATCTCCTATCAATGCTTCAGATTTATTCAGAGCTGTTGTCATTCCTTTGTCTTGAGTGAAATTTCACTTTCAGGTAATAAAAGCCCTTAAAATCAACTTAATTAAAAAAGACAGCCTGACTCAAGGAATTGAAAATGCCCCTCAAAAGCAAATATGAAAATTGTGTTAATGTGTTTTATTCTTGTGTGCTCCCACCCTCCAAAATAGACCTGCTTCCTTCCGCATGGGAGTTTTCAGGACTGTGGTGGAGTGCTGACACACCTTCCTTATGACCATCTCTCACAAGGAGGCTGTGGGCAAAGGGGAAAAGGCTGCAAAGAGAACACGAGGCTCTCAAAGTCTAGAATTGATTTTGGGCATCTTTGTGTGGCAGACATATGCTGTTGAACCTTTTGACACGTGTCCCTTTAAGAAGCAATTTTTATTCACAATTTTATCTGTAACATTTAAATATTGGATAGTATATACTTCTTAATATGTGCTCCTATGTATCTACACACCTATTAGTATGCATATATGTATTTATGAAACTATATGTGGCTAGTGCACTAATGTTATTGTCTAGACGTTCTGAATTTTAGTAATTAAACATATCTTGACTATGCTTTAGTAAATCTTTTTTTAAATATATTTTTTGTTTTCTTTTTTTAATATTTTATTTATTTATTTTCAAGCAGAGAAATACAGAAAAAGAGGGGGGGGGGCAGAAGAGCCACCACCTTGTGGGTCTGGTTTATGTGGGTCCTGGGGAATTGAACCAGGGGCCTTAGGCACTGGAGGCAAGTGCCTTAAGGTCTGAGCCATCTCTCCAGCCCTTCTTTAGTAAATCTGAGAATGTAAAACTTTCCATATTACTGTCATTGGTCACTAGATTAAAGCAATTATTGTAAGGACATAAACATATATAGATACCAAAAGTGTGTCAAAGTGATATTCCTGGTTTTGATATTTTTATGATTAGATATAATTAATGCAGAAAATTGTTAGATTTATACTTATTTAAAATAAAAATTTTCAAAAACACTTTAGGCAGCATTAAATATTACTGAATGAAATGCTATTAATTATTTAGTATTAATTTTTTAAAGTTTTATTTTTTTATTCATTTTCAAGCAGAGAGATACAGAGAGAGAGAGAGAAAGAGAGAGAGAGCACCAGGGTCACCACCTTGTGGAGAAACATCACAAATTTCACTGATCGCCCTTACTTATAATAAATGACAGTTTGAAATTTTCACTGCAGAGCAAAATTGCTTCTGTATACTTTCACTATCCTTGTATTTTTTTTTATAAGTGAAGCAACCATTAAAACATCCTTGCCATGAAAAGCCTATCAAATAGAGATGTATAGAGATCCAGGAGTACTTTTTCTCAATACTGAGGACACAATGACTTTTTCTCTTAAAACATACTCATTTTACTTAAGGTTTACCACTAAATGTGATCAAGATTTTGTTTCCTACCGAGTTCTATAACATTTAAAATGTCACCGACCATTTCAATTATCTTCTTTTTGAGTAATAACAATTAAGTGTTATTCTATGATTCAATAACTCATTTATTTCTTCAGTATCAAAACTGAATAGGTCCAGATTAATTTTATTTTCTCTTCATAATTGCTTTTGTTTCTTTAAGTTGTCTCAATTTGCCTTCTATTGTGCTTGCATTCTCTCTGCTTTTTCTACTATTCATTCCAAATTATTTTTGACCACAGAATGAACACTTTTAGCTTCCCATTTTATATAATTTCTCTTATTCTCTTTCTTACACAGTAAAGGCTCATTCTGTTTGCCTCAAAATTAGCACTGCTTTAATAGACCAAAAACTATTCACAGCAAGTTTGATTTTATTAGCGAAGATCAGATTGTAGATCATCTTTATCAAAATTGTAAGAGCTGGGGGTGACATTTCCTTGCTCTATCTCTCCTGTAGCTGGACACAGCTCCTCAATCTTCTCTTGTCTCCTGATCTTGATGTTATTTTGAGAGGTAAAGGTCAGTTATTTTTTTACAACGGCCCTCAATCTAGATTTATACTATATTTTTTCATGAATAAACTCAATTTGTACATTCATAGCAGGATTCTCAAGAGTGATGTTTTTTCCTGTGTCCTCGGTAAATAGAATGAAGGAGAAGACGATGCTGCTCTGTGTCTGTGTTAGCTCTGTTGTTCTGTTGGATCACATTTTTAAGGTGTATCTAAAAGGATCTGAATCATGCAATTATTACTTTTCGGATCGGGTTATAAGAAAATAATAAGAGTTAGGGCTGGAGAGATGGCTCAGCGGTTAAGGCACTTGCCTCCAGTGCCTAAGGCCCTGGGTTCAATTCCCCAGTACCCACATATGCCAGACCCACAAGTAGGTGGCCCTGGTGATCTCCCTCCCTCTCTCTCTCTCTCTCTCTCTCTCTCTCTCTCTCTCTCTCTCTCTCTCTCTCTCTCTCTCTCTCTCTCTCTCTCTCTGTATTTCTCTGCTTGATAATGAGAGACCCTGCTGAATCCAGAAACAAAATCAGCTCCCAGAAGGACAGCCTGGGTGATGCTGGAAGGTGTTGCGCTAGCTGCCAGGGGAACCAGACTAATGATATTCTAAGAGAGCAGGAGACATTTTCAAGTTATACTGACTGATGCTCTGAGAATGTAGAACACACTGCTATATGGCACAGACAAGCAAGTCAATGGCTTTATCTAATAACCTATGATACTGAGCATATTGTTGTGTTAATATGTATGAATTTAAGACAATAAAAACTTTTAAAAATCTAGAATTTTGATTGTGAGTATGAGTCTTTCTTTAAATATCCAGGTAATTATATTATTATTAGTTTATATATTACTAAAATATATAGATAAAAATTTTCAGAAAAACAGTCAATCTTAAAGATTAAAACATTTATCCATGGAAATAAATTATTTTATTAGTATTTTAACCTTAGCTTCATGTAAAAATATTCATTTAGATTTACGTGGTCTCTAATCTGTTGTGCTATTATACAGTATTGATGCATCCTGAGAATTTTGTGATTCCTATAGGCATAAAGTTGTAGAGGTTTACATATTAATTACATAAAATGTGTTTTACATAGAAATAACAATAAATGTCATTATTTTCTCTAAGTTGTGAGTCTATCTAAATATATATATATATATATATATATATATATCCCTTTATTACCCTTAATTAGATACATTGTATGAGCAAATCTTATGATGGTACTCCAGTTTCCCTCCTCACTCTCCCCAACACACTTGGGGCCCTGCTCGGTGGGCATACTGCATCAGTCCATGGGTTAGGGTGTCATGAATAACTTAGAATGAAGCCAAGATCCCCCCATTTGTGTGTTGTTGCTGAGGGTGGCAGTGTCTCTGGATATCCTCCCCCACCATGGCTCATACATTCTTTCCACCCCCTCTTCCACTCAGTTCTCTGCGACATGGTGGGTGAGTTTTAAGTCAGCTTTATTGTTGAGATCTTAATTATCTCTTTACTTCTGCTTTGGGTTTTGTGGTCTCTTGCTCCTGTTCGTCTTGTAGACCTATCCTGGGTTAATTGACTTGCTGTGGTGATAGGTCTCTTGTTTATCACACCATACTCTTGAAGGTTTCATTTGAGGCCTACAGGATAGGCTCAAGGTAGTTCATTTCTTGCCGGGATGACCATCATCGTCCTGTGGATTGTTGGTAGAGTTGGAATGACCAAAGCTCTCTCACTACCTTCTGAAAAATACAAACAGAATCTTCATCAGAGAGTGAGATCAATATAGGTTAAATGTGATACCCATTGCTATTTTTTCAAAATTTTATAGGGAGTAGCCTCTGTGTAGTTCTCTGGTTGTGTGAATTTCCCCTTGGAGCCCACATATTTGGTTTCCATATGATTATACCCTGGAACCCATTCTAGTTAAGGGTTCTTTGTCCATGACTGGATCTCTTGGCCAATTTGAAAGCCATTGAATATGCCCCTAGGTTTTGGTGCCTCAATTGCACTAAGGATCACTTCTTGACTTGCTGATCTCTCCCATAGTGTAGTGTATTCAGCATTCTCATGACACCCATCTGAATTGTATATCAGAGGTCTCTGCTTGCTCCAAATATCATTGGCCAATTTCCCCTGGTAGCTCACATAATGGCTTCCAGCACTACACATGTTACCATATGGGAGTTGGTTGCCATTCTGGATCTAGCAGGGGCTCTCGGGGTTGTGAGATGACTTTCTGTGGTTTCTTCAGCTGTAGGATCTTACCTTTGGCATGGGACAGGTATTCAAGAGCTTTGACAGAAGTCTGTCTCATCTTGGGGACCTTCTGGGTCTCTTTGATCAACAGCTCAGTGTGGGAAGGAACCAGTAACTAGGACAGGGAGTTGCAGGTCTGAAAGATTTTTCATGGCGTAAGGCTTCCTCCCATTCCATTCATGGCTCCTCTTACCAGTCAATGTCCACATCTTCCTTGAGAGTTTACTGTATGAAAGTAAGGAATTTATGGTTTCAATTTATTATTGGTTTAGCTTATTGTATAGGTCCTCCCACTTCCCCCCCCCATTGCTTCCATTCCTTTTTATAGTCTGTTATTTCATCTTTTAGGTTTGCTTAGAGTTTAGTCATAACCTAGTTAGGAACCACATATGAGGGAGCATATGTTGCATTTGACATTCTGTTTTTCTGAGAGTTGGCTAAGTATGATCTGTTCCATATCCATCTATTTTCTTTAAATTTCATTATGTCATTTCACCTTTCAGCTGAGTAGAATTCCACTGTGTAAATGTACCATAACTTTGTTACCCATTCGTCCAGGGATGGGCATTTGGTTTGATACCAATTCTTAACAACTATGAACTGATCTGTAATAAAAATGGTTGAGCAAATGTCCCTGTGCTGAGTTGTGAAATCTTGAGGGTATATGCCTAGTAGAGGGCTAGCTGGGTTCACTGGTAGCTCTATATCCATTCTATTCAGGAGTCTCCACACTGCTTTCCATAGTGGTTGCACGAGTTTGCAATCCCACCAGCAATGAATGAGGGTTCCTTTTCCCCCCACAATATCAACAACATCTATTGTTGTTGGGTTTTTTAATGATTGCCATTCTGACTAGAGTAATGTGGAATCCCAATGTTGTTTTGATTTGCATTTCCCTGATGATTAATGATTATGAGCACTTTCTTAAATGAGAATTAGCTATTTAAATTTCCTCCTCCGTGAATACTCTCTTGAGATCGATGCCCCATTTTGTGAGGAGGGCTGTTTGATTTTTTTTTTCAGTTCTTTGTAAGTTCTAGATATTAGAACTCTGTGTTATCGCTAGCAAAAATTATCTCCCAGGTTTATGGTGGTCTATTGGCTCTGAGTATGGTATGTTTGCCAAAGAGAAACTTATAAGCTTGATTGGATAGATGGTTAAGTTATTGTTGCACTTCCTTGGCTACTGGAAGTTTGCTCAGGAAGTTTTTCCTCACCCCAATCTTATGGATATTTCCTTTTGTTTTTTTCTTCCAGGGTTTTCAGAGTTTCAGTTCTTATGTTGAGGTCTTTGAACTATTTGGAGTTGATTTTTGTGCATGTTGAGAAAAGTGCATCTATTTTCATTTTTTTACACATATTTATTCAATTTGTCCAACACCATTTGCTAAAGATGCTATCTTTACACAAACACACGTTGTTGGCAACTATGTCAAAGATCAAGTAACTATAGTTATTCAAACTAAGAGCAAGGTCTTCAATTATGTTTCATTGGTCTCTTTCTTTTTTATGCTAGTAACTTGCTGTTTTGTTAATATTGCTTTGTAGTAAGTGTTTAGATCAAGAATGGTGAAACCTCTTGAATAAGTTTTTTTTTAAATTGAGGATAGATACAGCTATTCAAAACTTTTGCCATTCCAAATAAATTTAGAGATTATTTTTTCTCTGTAAAGAATGAAGCTGAGATATTCAATGGCATTGCATTGAATCTGCATATTACTTTGGAAGGATTGCCATTTTTACTATATCAATTCTACCTACCCAGGAGCATAGAATATCTTTTCATTTTTCACATCTTCATCAATTTTATTCTTGAGTGTTTTAATGTTTGAATTATAGAAGTCTTTCATATCCTTGGTTAGTGACATTCCAAGGTATTTGATTTTTTTTAAGGCTGTTGAAAATGAGACAATCTCTCTGATGTTTTTTTCTGTATGAATATTATATGCATAAAGGAAGGCTACTTATTTTTGTGTGTCAATTTTGTATCCTGCATCTTTGCTAAAGTAATTTATCACTGTCAGGAGTTCACTGATACTATTCTTTGGGTGTTATGTATAGGATCATGTCATATGTGAAAAGGGATAGTTTTTCTTCTTCCTTTCTCATTTGAATCCCTTTTATGCCTTTCTCCTGTCTTATTGTTTGTGCTAGAATTTCAAGCACTATATTGAGGAACAGTGGTGAGAATGGACACACCAGTCTTGTTCCTGATTCAAGTGGGAACTCCTTGAATCTTTCCCCATTGAGTATGATTTGGGCTTTTGGGGATTTTGTATTTTGACTTTATTATGTTTAGGTCTAAGCCATATATGCCAGCATTTTGATCATGAAGTGTGCTTTTTGTCAACGGCCTTCTTTTTGATTGAGATGACCATCTAGTTCTTGTGAGTGAGTCTATTTATGTGGTAGATTACATTAATTGACTTCTGTCGTAGTCAGCCACATGCCGCTGGGGTGAATCTTCAAACCAGGCACAACTTGGGGGAGGAAAGTATTTATTGAAACTACAGATTGAGGGGAAGTTCCATAACAGCTAAAGAGGTTGGCCCTCTTTTACGGGTCTGAGCAGAGAGAAAAATTCATAACCTACACCACACACACAGAACACGGAACAGGCAGGGGGGCAAAAGAGAATTTTTCTCCTTTATATAGTTTTAGCGTGTGGTCTTGCAACCCTATCCCAGACTTAATGACTTCCTGAGTCTCTAGAATTTCCTTTCTGCATGGCCCACACAGGAAAGGATGTGATGTTTACTTCCAGTTTCTTTGAGTTTCTTTATATCCTGCCCCTTGCTGAGAGGCAGCCTTCCTGTAAACATCCTCAGAGACCCACCCAAGATAATTAAAAAGATCAAGTTGACAACAAAACCTAAACATCACAACTTCTGTATGTTGAACCATCTGTGCATCACTGGGATGAGCCTACTTGGTCTAGATGGATATTTTTTGATGTGTTTTTGTATCCAGTTTGCGGGAATTTTCCTCAAGATTTTTGCATCTAAGTTCATCAGGGAAATAGGTCTGCAATTTTCCTTTTTTTTACATCTTTGTCTGGCTTGGGGATTAGAGTGATGCTAGCTTCATCGAAGGAGTTTGGTTGAATTCCTTCTCTCCCTATAACATGAAAAAGCTTCAGTAGGACTGGTTTCAATTCTGTGATGAATGTTTGGTAGAATTCGGCTGTGAATCCATCATGTCCTGGACTTTTCCTTTTTAGGAGGTTTTTGATTGCATTTTCAATCTCCATAGATGTGATAGGTTTATTTAGGGGCTTTATCTGCTCTGGATTATGCTTAGGTAGGTAGTAGGTGTTCAGAAATTCATCCATTTCTTCTAGGTTCCCATTTCTTCCAGGTTCTCCAAGTTGGTTGAGTAGAGGTTTTGGAAATATTTTCATTTCTAATTTTGTTGATATGGGTCTTCTCTTTTCTTCATTTAATTAGATCAGCCAAGGGTTTGTCAATCTTATTTATTTTTCAAAGTACCAGCTCTTTGTTTTATCTATTTTTTAATTGTGTTCTTCATTTCTACTTCATTAATCTGAACTCTGATCTTATTTCTTTTCACCTTTAACACTTAGGGTTGGATTGTTCAAGTTTTTTCTAATGCCTTTAGGTGGATGCTAAGGTGATTGATATGCGATCTCTCTGTCTTTGTTATGAAGGCATTTAGCGCTATGAATTTACCGCTTAAGACTGTTTTCATTGTGTCCCATATTTTTTGGAATGCTGTGCTTTCATTATTGTTTACTTCAAGGAAATTTTTAATTTTCTCTTTGACTTCTTGACCTACCCATTGATTGTTTAATAGCATATTATTAGTCTCCAATAGTTGGTGTACTGTCTGCTGCTCCTCCCATTGTTAATTTCTAACTTTAACACATTGTTGTCTGATATGATGCAGAGGCTACATCAATCTTTTGGAATCTGTTGAGACATGTTTAATATCCTAATATGTGGTCTATTTTATAGAAGGTTCCATGGGTTGCTGTGAATGTATATTCTGAGGCCTTGTAATGGAATATTCTATAAATGTCTGTTAGACCTAGTATGGTATTGTTGCGCTCCATAATTTCCCTGCCGACCTTCTGTTTGTATGATCTGTCTAGAGATGACAGTGGTGTATTAAAGTCTCCTACTATGATAGAATCAGGATCTATTTCTAATTTGTTTTTGAGTAAGTTTGCTTTATGAAATGTGGTGCACCTATATTTGGTGGATACATATTTATGATACTGATATCATCTTGTTGGATCATACCCTTGATGAGTAAGAAGTGACCTTCATTGTCCTTTTAAAATGATTTTGGTTTAAAGCCTATTTTGTCAGATATTAATATAGCCACACCCACTTGCTTTTTATTTCCATTTGCTTAGAAAGTCATTTTCCATCCTTGCACCCTAAGGAGTTGTTTTCTGTTTTTATTGGTGAGGTACGATTCCTGAATACAGAACGTGGAAGGGTTCATTTTTCTAATCCACCCTGCTAACCTATGTCTTTTTTATAGGTGAGTTAATTTATATTCAGAGTTATAATCTTGAGGTTTGATTTTAGTCCTGCCATGTTGGATGGTATATAGGGGTTGGTGCCTCAAGTGTTAGTGTCAGCCCTATAATTTAGATTCCATGCTCTTTCTCTATTAAAAGCCTGAGATGGGTTGCTTGCCTCTTCTGCGTTGACTATCTCCCATTCTCCCAAAGTATCCTTTGTAAGTTTGGCTTGGTGTTTATATAATTGTAGAGCTGTCTTTTTTCATGGAACACTTTTAATAATCACTTTATATCACTTAATAATCATGTTATAAGTGATACATTCTTTTTGTCTTACTACCATGAGTACTCTCTCTTTAATTTCTATGTTTAGCATTTCAACCAGTTCTGTGAGCTTCTCATATCTGGACCAGCCTTTCCCTTATAAGATAAGGAAAATTTTCTTGTATAATTTTATTGAAAATATTTCTATGCCTTTGGGCTGGGTTTCTCCTCCCTCTGGGATGCCCATGATCATAAGATTTGGATTCTTTATGGTATCCCACAGATCCCTCCTATTTTGTTCACATGATTTTTTGAAGTTCTTAAAGTCTGTGGAATCGTTATTATTTCCTTCTGTCTTGTCCTTGAGTTCTGAGACTCTGTCCTCTTGAAAGACCCCAGCCCCAGCTTAGCAGCAGGAACACCATTTTGCAAGGCTTGACTTAGTAAGCAATATTAAGAGTCCAGGAGACAGGAAAATTCAACTTGAAGACAGGGGTATGGGGCCCGGCAGGATATCTGTGGTCATCCATCTGGCAACAGAACAGGGAACTTGGGGCTCTGGAAAAATATTTTTACCCTAGATAGAGACAAGTCAGCAAACATACCCGATTACCGGGAAAAACCACAGGTTGCCCTCGACTCAAACCCTAGCCTCATTTAAATCAGCCAATCATAACCCTGTAACTATGCATCTCACTTCTGTACCCGCGCTTCTGCCTCCTCAC
>PVHP010001179.1:0-112465 GCA_004024765.1 Zapus hudsonius
GAAATTATTTTCCATCTCTTATTAAGAGGGCATTCGGTTCATGTGACAGATCTGCTACTTGCTTGGGTAAGTTACCTACCTCTCTGTGTGTTGGTGCTGGGGCCCAGTTCTCAGAGGGTGAATGGGTACCTACTATTGTCAGAACTCAAGTTTAGACACCGCTTGAGGGCGAGTAAGAATCTCACTCCTGTTCTTTACCAGGTAGAGGCTGTGGTTAGGGAGGGGTCCGGCAGATACATGCTGCCTGGTGCCGCCATGCCATGCGCCCCCCTCTCCCCGGCTCCTGAGGGGCAGAGCCTGACATGTCACTGTGAGTACCCAGTCCTGTTCTGCTACCGCCTCCCACAAGCTGGTGTTCTGGGCTGATTGTTATCAGACGCCTCCTTTGAACAGCCTGGAAGCCAAGCAGCGTTGGCTGGATTGCCAGGGATGACAGACCCAGGACACCCCTTTATTTGCTGTCTTCAGATAAGTGGCAAAGGCACCGCTCAGCTCTGTGTCTCCACTTACTGAAGTAGCACCGCAACGAGGCAGCGCATGGCACACTGTTCCCCTAGGCCTCAATGTCATGACCAAAAGCTGGCTGACAGGCAGGCACGGTTAGCTGAGAGCTCTGCCCTCCCTTACTTGGTCCACATGTGCTCAGCGGGGAAGTCGGGATAATAGTGGTGTATGTCTTGAGCTCATGTGAGGTTCCCCATCCCAAAATAACATTTGTTAAGATACATAGTAGTCTTGGTACTTACTAAAAAATATCAGTCTGCACTAATTCTTACTGATTTAGTATTAAAGCTAAGCCGTTTTATGTCATACATATCCTATCTAGTACTTCAGAAAAAATAGGGCTGAGGGAATAGCTCAGTGGTAGAACATTTCCTGGCTGTAGGAGAAGCCATGGGTTCAAACCCAGCATGAGACAGGGGACTTACTCCGTCCTTCCAAAGGAAGAAATGATTATAAATCCCTGAAATGAGTGGCTTTGAATTGATGCTTTATGATAAGTGGAATGTATTCCATATCCTTACCTAAGTGTATTTTGGTGTACAAATTACCTTCTTTGGTAGATATGCTAGTTACATACCGGTGGAGTAATGTTCTACCCCACTTCTGTGTACCATATAAGGAGTTAGCCGGAAACCGTGGGCCAGGTTGGATCCAGGATGGATCTGACCCATGGCTAGAAGCAGGCTAGAGTTCCCTTCTGTGCTCCCTTGGGTCTTCTCAGGGTGGTTCCTGTCACCTACATTTCTCTCTCACACCTCTGGCTCTCGGCTCATTATGCTAGTAACACAGCTTCCTAACAGGGTAGGGGAGTAAACATTCTTCATCTTCCATCTTACAAGACCTTGAGAGGCTGAAATTCAGTTTCCACCATGAACTGACTAGGGACAGAACTGGGAGGACCCCTCAGGCACTCCTGTGTGCTCCAGGGCCATGCATTTGTGGTAACCTATTTATCATGTCACCTACACTGTGGTGTGAGGGACTTCTAATGATCACCTCATCTAGTCTCTTCATTTTAACTGAGAGGGAAGGAAATGATTTCGTAGGGAAGCCAGAAGCTATCTCTAAGCCGACCTATTTTGTTAAGGTCTGGGTTTGTTACTCTACCTCCAGACTATGGTTTCCTGCCTGTGCACAGAGCATGCGTTCTGAGCACTCCTGGGCCACCACCTGGAGAGTAGCATCTCACTCTTTCCTGCCCTTATCTTTTCCTGGGCCTTGAGAGACTTTCTTGGGTTTTCCTGGTTCCCTCAGTTTAGGGGTCTACAAAGAGCAGCTGGCCGTCTGGCCCCTCCAGCTTCACTTTCCTCACAGCTGTTAGGAAATCTGTTTGGTTTTTGTAAGGTGAAGCAGTAGCTAGGGGGAGGAAAGAAAGGCAGGCTGCCTCTGCAGGGCCTGACTGAAGTAAGAACCCCATTCTAACTTCGTTCCCTCTCCCTCCCACACCCCTAAATGCAGCCAGCCTTCACAGAGACCCATCTCAGGTGAAAAACCTACCCTCCCCCCATTTCTACAGGTGTCAGGTTTTTGAAACTTACTTCTCTTTTTTCCCCCAAGCTACATACATAAATATGGCATTCTGAAATTAATGTGTCCTCTATCCCCTTCTCTCTCACCCATGGATATCTACAAAGCTAGATGTCAGAACTCCTAGTCTGAAGGTTCTTGTAGGCTTCGAGACCTGATCTCCATCCCTGGCTTCATGGAGAAAGAGCTTGAAGTGGCGGAAGACGCAATGAAATAAGATACCAACCTGGAACCTGACTACAGCTCTAACATGCACTCATAGACCGCTCACAGTGGAGGTAGAATCTCGAACTTGAATTATGAAAGAAAACTACTGTTCAAAGTATTGATCCACCTAACACGGAAGTAGACTCAACTTGAAGCTGTGATGGCAAATTCTGTGTCATAGACAAACTCCCAACCTAATAGACGGGAAAGTCACTGTGTCCTAAGCTCATCTGTCCCTCAAAGTCCACCGTCTTGTCTTGCAGGAGAGGAGAAGCCAGCTGGCTTCCTTTCTGCTGTGCTCCCTGAAGTAAGCCCCTCCCTGGCAGCCTGAAATGGAGCCCAGCTAGGCTGTTGCTGACCTGCCTGTCAGTTACCCTGCAGTGTTCTAGGCCTCCACTGACATGTTTTAACTTGACTTCTCGGGATTCAGGCAGAGAATCGCCCTGTTCTTCATGGTGGAATGAAATGATCCAGGTCTTTTTTTCCCTCGAAACGAGGCAGTTGAGACAGAAAAGACTCTTGTAATCTCTCTCTTTAAAAAAAATATGGATATAGTGTTGCGTGTCGGGAACATAAATTTTAAAGAAAGCATTGGCTTTTGCTCACCTCATCAAGTCAGTGTAGCAAAAAACAAAATTCCCTGAATGGAAGTGGCTACAGTTTCCACAAAGAGCAGCGTGCATTTTCCGTTCTCAAGCCCCACTGGGAAAGGGGTGCCCCTCAGCAGGACCTGTGTGTCTGAGTTTCCGTTCTAATCTCTACTTATCCTTTGAACCGTAGATTTAAGCACACATGCAATTACAGTCTTAAGCTATCAACCATGGCTTTTAAGACAAATTTTAAAAAGAAAAGAACAAACTTCACTTACTTTTCATTGTGATGTCTGGTCGTCTATTCACCTGACGCCGTGTCTCTGAGTTGAAGCAGGCTTCTCATGGCGAATTAGGAATAAGTCTGGAAGCTACTATTGGCAGGGAAGTGGATTTTTTGGTAAAGGATTAAAAATAAGCATCTTCTCTGCTGCCAGTGAAGTTAGGTGCCCCTCTGGGGATTGTCTTTTGGGGCGCCCTCTCCGATCATCCTGCCCAGGAACCACTGGGCCAACTGGCTCTCTTGCTGATGCAAATGACTCACTTAAAAGAGGAGGTGAGACTCTTAGTCTAGGGAAGAGCATTTCCTGAACCTGCAGGAATCTTGGTGATTCACCCTGGGGAGCCCAGGGCTGCCCGCCTGCATGAGGCGTGCGGGGCGAAGTCTCAGAGTGGGTCCTACTTGTTCCGTCCAAATTTCAGGTCTATTGTGGTTTTTTTTTCATTATTGGCTTTTTTTTCTGTTGCTAATTAGAAAGCTGGTTAAATTCACTACTTAGAAGACTTAAGAATATATCTCATGAGAAATTCTCCAAAAACACTATATTCCATATTATTGAAGGAATAAAATGAAAATGCATTTAGAGTCGTAGGTAACCTGTAGTCATAATTTAATGAAATCTACAGGCTTCTTTTCACACACACACAAATCTAAATTCTCAAATATTTGAAATAAATTTATTTAAGGGACAGGTTCACTGAAGCCCTTCAATGGTGTTCTTTAACAAAAGATAATTCTTCACAATTATTTTTTATTTTACTTTTTTTTTTGAGATAGGGTCTCACTATGTGTCACAGGTTGGCTTGGAACTTGGCATAAAGCTCACGCTCCCCTGAACTCTGACCCTCTTTTTTATTAACGCTGACAAGCATACACGCTAGCTCACCCCCACTCATTTCATCCTTTTAAAACAGCGTCCCGCAGTGACAATTTTATGCATTCAAATAAAGTTTTCCCATTTGTAATTCATTTCAGATTCTTGCACGTAACATTTAAATAAATTAATAAAACATCTTATCGATGAAAGCAAAACCAATTCCTATCACAGACAAAGTTGAAACAAAAACATAATAATGACAAGTAGTACGGCTTTGAGGTTAGTGAATGTGGAAGACGTTTACTTAGGCCTTGAAGAAACCACGCTGAGGGCTGCTGGAGAGATGGCTCAGCACTTAAGGCATTTGTCTGCGTGGCCTAACAACCCGGGTTCGATTCCCCAGCACCCACATCAAGCCAGATGCACAAAGCGGCTCATGCATCTGGAGTTTGTTTACTGGAGGCCCTGGTATGCCCATACTCACTCTCTCTTTCTGCCTGCCTCTTTCTCTCTAGCTCAAATAAATAATTAATAAAAGCAATCATGTCAACATGTGATGTGTTAAATTACCAGTCTGTGGGTCTGATAATTTATTTCTCCTCTTGCTCATTCTTAGCTCCTCTGGGATGGGTGTGGACGTGGTGAGGGGCAGCAAGTCCTAGGAAAGCCCCCAGCTCAATAGTGGTTCAGTCTGTTTCCAGTCTGCTGTCTCGATGCTTCTTTTTCCATTTTGACATTTTCACACATATACAATGAATTTGATCCACCCCATTCCTGTCTAGTACCCCCTGCCCTCCAGATACTTCCACTGATTCTTTTCCTCTTTCCCTTCCCAGCTAGTCCCACCCCCCTTTTTTGGCGATCCAGGTTGTTTAGTTGGGTTGCTTGCAGAAGCACAGCGAGGATTATATGGTTGAGTCGTAGAAGAATCGGCCGCATTGCAAACAACCTGCACTTAGGTTTGAGGCTCTAGGGCCGTTTTTGCTGCTTTGTGAGTGGATTTCACTTTTGGCATTTGCAGACAGACCCTGTCTGGGGACACTGGTCTTACCATGTCTTATCATGGTCTGGAAATCATAAATGAATATCCTGTTAATAATTTGAAATCTGATGGCCAGAACAGCTGTTGCTAAGTCTTAAATGCTTCAACCCAAAGTGAACATGACCTTTGTAGCCCCCCCCTTAAAAGTGTCTCTATATCCAGGGGTGGTGGAGCACACCTTTAATCCCAGCACTCGGGAGGCCAAGGCAGGAGGATCACTGTGAGTTCAAGGTCATCTTGAAACTACATAGTGAATTCCAGGTCAGCCTGGGCTAGAGCGAGACCCTACCTCAAAAATTAAAACAAAAAAGTGTATAATTTCTTGGTATTATCACCCCAATTTCCAGTGGTGCCTATAAAAATCATATTTGGAGCTTATTGGGATAAACAATCAATAGAGTTCTATTACAAGAATAAAACCAGTTCTGTAATCTTATTATCTAGGATGATTTTGTCTTGCTAGGATTGATGAACTTCCCACTACTTTCCCCCCCCCTTTAAATCCAATTCCTTTCCTTTCTAGAAAGCTCCTGATATTCTTGATATATTTGTTTAGAACTTGAAAGGATAATGTTTCAGTACCTCATGATTACATGATCTGGTTTCAAGTGCCTTTTAAAAAAAGTGCTCAAATTTGGCCGTGGAGATGCTCAGCCATGACAGGGGCTGCCTGCAGCCCTTTCTAGCCCCGGTTCAATCCCCCAGCATCCACGCAAAGCCACTCACAACAAGGGGTGCGGGGAGGTAGCAGCAATACACACATGCAAATAAATAATAAATATTTTAAAGGAGGGGGAAGTAGGGTGAAAAGATGAAGGAGGTTGGTCCTCCCCCAGGACTTGGGGATTTCCTGTGTGCATTGAGGGTTCTGGGGAGCAGGCTGGGGACCCTATCCCAGCGTTCCTTTGGCCGATGATTCAGAGCAAGCCTGGTGATGAAGAAGTTAACACGGGCAGGCAGCCTCACTCCTGAGACTCCAGCGTTGGGTGCCAGTCTCCTGTTAGGACCTGTCACAGCAGGTCTTACCTAACTAACAGAGAGAGAGGGAAGTCCTACTCTGTCAGGCTCTGTCAGGAACAGAGCGAGAGCACTTCAGTGGTGAGAACAGCACACAGCCAGCCCGAGCCTTTGCTCTGGTTCACGTCATAGAAAACTAAAGGTATGCAATGTTTTTATGCTATATATATATTTTTAATAGTGAGTCTTACATGTCATAAAATCCCAGGAGACTTCATGGCAATAATTATCTCGCTGCTGGACCAGAAGATCTCAAATGCATTTTGATGCAAGGAAGTGTGTGTTCTGTCACCACAATGCCTAAAAATATATTTTTAAAAAATATTATATTTAGAGAGAGAGAGAAAGAGAGAGAGAAAGGCAGATAGAGAATGGGTGTGCCAGGGCCTCTAGTCACTGCAAACGAACTCCAGACACATGTGCCACTTAGTATATCTGGCATTATGTGTGTACTGGGTAATCGAACTCCAGTCCTTAAGCTTTTGCAGACAGGCGCCTTAACCACTGAGCTATCTTTCCAGCCCCTTAAAAATGTTTATTACCCCTGGAAGTGACTTTCCTTGTTGCATGAGTTGAAAGATTAGTTTCACTAGAATTCACTTAGATATACAAATTCCTTATTACCTTCTGCTTACACTCCATCCCCAAACCACACACACTCGTATTAGGGGAATGTGTTAGACAAATATACCACCCTGAGTTACGAGCAGGAAGTCCCTCAATACGGAGATGCATTCTTCTCCTTCATTACAGAACTACGATTAGTGGTGACACTCAGGTTGAAACAGTACTTGGAAATACTGTCTGTAGAAATTTGGAATATTTATGGTAGATTTGTGGTGAGCTGTTCAATCACTACACGTGACATTCAGTTTCATGCTTTGTAGGTCTCTAGGTGTGTGCAGTGGAGCGTGCAGTGAGGTGATCACTGAGGCCTGCAGATCTCTGCGTGTGCAGTGGAGCACCTCCCGGGAGGTGTGATCACAGTTTCTGAGGCCCGAAGCATGAACTGGTGCTCAGAATTACTTTGAACTTAATTCATTTTTATTTAAGAATTTTGATATACATCCTTTGATCATATCCCCTTCCTGTTCCCCCTTTGTCCCCTCCCCACTGTTTCCTAGGCCCCCTCCTCTTCACGAGGAATCCTCCTCCTCTTCCATGTCTCCTTCCTTTGCCTCCTCCATCCTCTACACCTAATGTCAAAGGGTCAGAATTGCTCAGGCCTTGTGGGGCATTATGACCACTGTGATGTCATCATTGTACAGGTCAGTTATTGCCTGCAGGACAGTGCCCCAAAGGACTCTGACTCACCCAGTAGCCTTACCTTCTTTTCTGGACCCCCTTCTGCCATGTTCCCTGCACCCTGGAGGGTTGACACAGAGAGAGGACGCATCAGTGCTGGGCACTAGGCCTTCTGCTCATCACCTGGGAGAGTCTGGGGTCCAAGCCTTCCTTGCCACCTGCAAACAGAAGCTTCCCCAACAACAGAAGCTGGAGCAGTGTTAATCAATGAGCGGAAACAGAAGCATCTTGAAGGCAATCTGATGAGTTCAACACAGACTCTCTCTCGTCTTGGAGCATAGCCTGACTCTTAGATCACTAATTAAACATCACTAGAACCAAACCCACTGAAGTTGAAGTTCTCTTGGCCTGTAGAATGAAGATTCTGGTTTAATTACAGAAAAATGGGATGAGGATCCTTATAACTTTATTGCTTTTCCAAAACATATTCTTACAGAGACAGGTACTCGGGGAGAAAGCGTGTTCCTTTCAGCTAACCAAAAGTAAAAATTAGGTAGCCTTACTTACAGGTGTGGCTTCTCAACCCTGAAGTGAACCCTTTATTTCTACGGTTACTCCTGTGGTGTGAAACATTGAACCAAGGCCGACCTTGGCCTTCCGTCTAGTTCTAGTTTCTCTGGGCAACAGGATTTCCTCCATTCTTGGCTTCTCGGCCTTGTCACAACCCGGGCTAGTGTCCTGTCCTGCAGGTTATGAAGACAGCATTTGTGCTGAAGGCCCACTTAGCCTCTCTGGCTGCAGCCTCAGGTGGATCCAGATTTTCTTCAAGGAAAACATTCGTATAAAGGTCACCAAATCCTTTGACTCGTTATTGTCAAATGGATATAAAGACATGTAGCTGTCATCAGCGGGGTATTTTGATTGTTCCTTTGCTTGTTTTGATAGGCTAGCCATCCTGCCTGGGCTCCTGATGGGTGCTGGGATCAGGCATGGCCCAAGCATGCCCAGCTGAGGGATCCGTCTTTTCATGGAGTCAGACACGCAGGAGAGCAGATAGGAAAGTCTGATGCCCCCTCTCGACACCATCCTCTGCAGCTGGCATCCAATAGCCGTGTGTGCGTGCTGTGTATAATTATTAACAAGCCTTTTAATATTCCTGAGGCTGGGTGGCTGTTTTGGGTTCCTCTGCTTGAATCACTGTGTTTAATCTGTCATTCGAAATGATTTGTGACTATTAGGTCTGCGTAAGCCTTTTCTTGTGGGAGAACATAATTTAAAGGGGACTGTGAGGTGGAGTGTGATGATACCTGCTCCTGTCCTCTTCCTCGGTCACCTAGTTCATCCCCCAGCTTGGGGACAAAGTTTGTGAAGAGCAGTGGGAGGCTGGGGTCAGGGAGACCCCAATCTGGATCCTAGCATCTCTGCTTCATAGCACTTTCACATTGGCCAAGGACATTAATATACCTCAGCCTCATTTCTTATTCATGTCCCAAATAAGTTTGTTAAACTTAAATATCCTACAGCGCTCAGGACGTGGTTGGCAGTCCAGGAATAATAGCGCGTGTTTCTTGTTGGAAGGCTGACAGAGCAAGAGAATTAACGGGGAGTCGGGGAGGGCTCTGTGCACAGGCCCCCAGGCGGGGTGATGAGGAAGGATGGCAGGAGCGCACACAGGATTTCGGTGGCTTTTCGGCAGCTTCTACTCTCATTTCCCTAAGGGGAACCCTCACCCTTGAAATACTTCTGTGGCCTTTCTTCATTTTTTATACTTACAAGGGAGGAAATTAGGATTTGTGCACTTCAGACAAATTGTAGGAAAGAGAACACCAAAACCAGGCTCTATGAAAGGAGGAGAAAGCTGGTCTCAGCTGGTACCTGAGCTCAGGCCGGTTCTTCCTAGCCTGGGCAGTTCTGGTTTTAGGAAACACATTTGCACAATTCAGTGGGAGGAAGAGATAAATATAAGGTGGTATGCGATATAAATCCAACACATTAATATTTAGAATAAAACTGTGAAAATTTCCAGGTGTACATCAGGTCAAAATCAGTACAAGCTTCAAACTGAAACTGAGAACAAAGGCCCCAGGTTCATCCCCCTGCCTCAGGGCGGGCTGGGTCTGTTGTGGGTTTTATTAAAGGAGCGGCAGAAGCTCCCTTGGTGAGTAAAGCCTGGAAAGTTTTACACGCTGGTTTACATACTTGCTCTGAGTCTTAAAAATTCAACTTCTGGGGGATGTTCCTACCCACTCTGCGGCCCTTAAAATCTTTCTTCTGTGTCTTCCCCCACAGAGGCTGATCCCGCATGGACTGACCAAGGCTTTCATGGCCTCATGCTGAATTCCAGTAGCAGAGCAGGGCCCTCCGTGGAGTGGGGCAGGGCGAGGGGGCTGTAAGACATAACCGTCTTAGAAAAATAGAAGAGGACGTGTTAGCAAGAAGAAGGGATTCAATGGAGGGGCCAGGAGAGGGACAGGGTACCTGTGTCTATGTGTGGAGGCTGTTCATGAACAGAAAAAAAATGCAAAGCTTTCTACTTCTTTCTCTGCCCATGCTTGCTTTCTGCCGCTCTCCCTCATCAAACCAGCGCGGGTTCCTTTCATGCCATCTTCTCTCCTCTAACCCTGGGTCCTCCACCACTGCTCCCCCCAGCACAGAGGAAGGAGCCAGGGAAGGGGTGAATGAAGTCTGATTGGTAGCTGCTCTGCTCTCTGTCCTTTCTCACCGGGTGCTTCTCAGGCTGAGGGGTCCCTGCGGCACTTCCGGCTAACTTGAACTTGAACTTCTGTCTGGCCATTCACAAAGAGGGGGGTGGTGGGGAGGGGGGGCTCCTTCCACATACAGGGGGAGGGGACTCCTTTCTGTCCCCTCCTTGAAGTTGCTGTCGGACCTCTTCATGGAGCATGGCTTTGTTCACTGAGTCTCTCTTCTTCTTGGTTCCCGTTTTTGGGTATGTGGGGCTCACCCTCCCCAGGACATCCCCCCAGACACCTTCCCCACTTCCTCTTCTGTCTGCTCTATGACACTTGTGCAACATAGCCTCTGAGGCTCCTTTTTTTAAAGACATGTTTTTATTTATTTAGAGAGAGGGTATGGGCACGTGAGGGCCTCTTGCCACTGCATATGAACTGCAGACCCATGCACCACGTTGTATATTTGGCTTTATGTGAGCACTGACTGGGGAATTGAACCTGGGCAGGCAGGCTTTGCAAGCAAGCACCTTTAACCCCTGAGTAATCTCCCTGGCCCGCCTCTGAGGGTCTCATCTCGATCCTCATTCTCTCTTCCTGTCTTGGAAAAGCACTTGGCTCTAACCTGGCCCTGTCTTCAGAGCCTGCTGGATTGACTCCGTCACCTAACTCTCTTCAGTGATAACTCAACTTGTTCGTTCATGACCCTGTGGAGCCCCCACACTAAGGCTCTCCAGAGCAGCCTACTGCCTCTGAGATAGAGAGAAGGGAGCAGGAACTCTCTGGGTCTCACAGAGACTGTCATGTATTAACCACAAACATGTTTGACCTGCAATCCCCTTACTCTCCACTATCTTAGAACCAAAATGTCTCCCCTGAAAAATGCAAGTCTACACAGGTCTGAGGCGTTTGGCTCTTCCCTGCCTGGATGAAAGACTAATCAATCTCTGGGACTCAGTGGGTATTCCTATCAGCCATCATGTTGCTCCTCCAGTGGTTTGCTTAAAGCCTTGATCACAGCAGGAAGCTCCCAAGTCAGAAACCTCAGCTTCCTAGAGAAGTCCAGTCCCCCCAGCGTTCTAGAGAAATCCAGACCCCCCACTCAGCTTCCTAGAGAAGTCCAGACCCCCTCACACTCAGCTTCCTAGAGAAGTCCAGACCCCACCCTCAGCTTCCTAAAGAAGTTCAGACCCCCCACGCTCAGCTTCCCAGAGAAGTGCAGAAACCAGACCCCAGCACCCCCATCCCGTGCTCTGCTTCAGCTCCTGTGTCCCTGCCTTCCCCAGCTCAGCTCGGCTCAGGACCCGCCCTCCCTGAGGGTGAACACTCCAACTTGCAGTTTAGATCTCCATTTCCTGGGAGCCCTTCCTCAGTTTCTCCATTTGGAACCAGCCTCCTCTTCCTTCTGTGGTTTCATAATGAAGTCTCTTACGGCAGCTCCCCAGGGTCTACAGTGACCTGCATTCCTTACCAGGATGCAGCATGCTTACCGGTGCCCAGTAGGAAGGGACGACTGACCTAAGGAGCAAGTGACTCCAGTCCAGGGCTTGTTCCTCTCAAGAGCTCACCAGGGCTGGAGGGGACCCCCCCCTCCCGTAACACAGGTGCCACATCTGACTGACCTGTGCCCATGAATGAAGTTTATTTGCATGTGGCCTTTCTCCTTTCCCTCTGGGAATCTCTTCCTCACCTCCTGAGCCTGGTGGAGTTCTGTTCTCAGTCTGCTACCTGACTGGGTGTCTGTCCCAGATCCGACCTTGCTTGCTGACAGTGATGTCCACCAAGGACACAGTTTCTGCCCCCTTTTTCCTTTAGTTATATAACATGTAATATATATATATATGTATATATATATATATATATATATATATACATATATATATATGAATGGGAGCGTCATACTATCTGCTTCGTGGATTTCGAGGTCCTTAGAAAGGTGATGATCCTTGCCAACAACGTGCCTAGCAGAAGGCTTGCACCCACAGGCATCCGGGCTGAGTGTGGGGTGGGAAGGCCCTTGGGAGGTCCTTGTGGATTTCTGGGTCAGGGCTTACCCATCATTGGCATCTGGGCACGGAGAGCCCACACATGGAGTGTGGGGGTGGCTGTGGAAGTTTTAGCATCTCAGGAGCCACAGCACGATAGACTGAAGTTACAGGTTCTCTTGCCAACGTTGTGTGGTTTAGAACCGGGGCTTGTAGATCCTGGCTTGCAGGCCCTGGGACTTGGAGTTACCTCACCTTTGTTTCTCAACCTCCTCTCTGAAATGGAGGCGAGAACAAGCTGTAGGCGTCCTAGGAGTGCTGCCTGTAAAGCCCTTCCTCTGCCTTCCTTCCTCAGTAAGAGTAAAGTGACGCGTACCACAGCTGCTCTCACCCCTCAATTCAATTTGGGATGAAGTAATGGGTGCCCCCCCCAAGTGGGGCATAGACTTCCCAGGCAGCCAAAGCAGGCTCTCCTGTCTCTTGTAGCTGCTCTCTGTCTTACTAGGACTGTTCCTCTGTCCCCAGGAGGGAGGCTGTGCAGTGGCTCTGCTTTGTTGTTTGGTTTTATATTTTTGAGACAGTCTGGCTCAGGCTGGCCTGGAACCCTGGAGATCTCTTCATATTCCTGGGTTGGAATTAAAGACCTGCGCCACCATGTCCAGGCTGTGACCCTGTCTTGCTGGACATAGAACTTCAAGGGGCATCGTGTGGTCCGAGTGTGGGGTCCCATCTGCAACACCACCGGACGCCTGCTCTAAACCTCCTCCAGGCCACCAACCAGAAGCTCAGGCAGGGGCCAGTCTGGTCATTGTGAACAGGTGCTTCCAACCAAGGGCTCTGAGCTTGCACAGCTCATGGTATGTGTGTATATCACCTGCATTTGGTTTCCATGGCAAATTCAGAATGAAGTCTGTTCCTAAGCACTTGAACTCTTTGTAAGTTTTTTTGTAGTTATCAGGGCTGGTTTCTTTTAAATCTGTCTTTCTGAGAAAGTACACATTAGTTGGCCTGGGCTTTTCTGTGATGGCGGTTTTGTTCTGCTAAGGTCCTTTTAGACTTGAGAGAAGAGCTCTCGTCTTCGGAACGACTTCTTCAGCCTTCTAACGTCTGAGCTTGGAATTCTCACTGCTTTCCTACCCCACCTCTCTTATAGTAACTTCCTGGTGGTTTCTCAAAAGTTCTTCCCTGAATTTGTGGAAGAGGTGGTGGAAAGATTGTAAGAGCCATGGTGGGGAGAATATATCTAATGCATAACGGGGTGTGACACCCTGGTTTTTAATGGTTTTCTCTAAAAAAATTAAATATGGGGAGGATGGGAGGAGCGGTGAATCATAATGGTATATGGTATATAATTATGAAAGCTATCAATAAAAAAGTTTAAAAAAATTAATTACAAAAAAAGTTCTTCCCTGTGTGGCAATTATATACCCCCCTTCCCCTAATTGGCAGCTATTTGAGAGCTTTACCCTATTTATCCAGTAAAAATAGTTACATTTTAAATGCTTTAAAATTTTTTAATTTATTTTCAAGCAGAGAGAGAGAGAGAGAGAGAGAGAGAGAGAGAGAGAATGGGCACACCAGGGCCTCTTGCCACTGCAACCAGACTCTAGGTGAACGACCTTTGTGCGTCTGGCTTTACGTGGGTACTGGGAAATGGAATCTGGATCCTTAAGCTTTTCAGGCCGGGTCCTTAACCGCTGAGCTCTCTCTCCAGCCCACATTTTGGTTATTGACAAAAGCTCACATTTGTGCTGATAGCGCACATGCTATATCAGAGCTGCTACTTTTTTCCTAAAGCAAACTTGGAGTTTATTAAAGAAAAGTTTCGTGTGATTTAAGCGTGGTATTAGGGTGGGGGTTGAGTTAAAGAAGAATGCAGTATTCTGGGTGTGGGAGTGGGTACTGGCTTCTGGAGACTCCCTGAAGCTGCTGCTTTAAAATTCTCGTCTATGGGTTGTTTATGGGTAAGTGACGTCATCTCGTTTTGCACATATTCTAGAATTTGGGAGTTGTAATTACTAGTTTGGAAAGCTCTTCATTTGGGGAATGCGATTTTAAAATGGGCCAGCCATATCTCCTTTCTCAGTTTGTGGTACAGAGCAGGCACTCAGCTCTTGTTCATTTGAGACAGGGTCTTGCTGTGCAGCTCAGACCCCCCTTGACTGCTGATCTTCCGGGCCAGGGTCTGCAGGGCTGGGATTCCAGAGGCGTGTGCCGCTGCTGCCCTGGTACAAGCCCTCAGTCCTTGGCTGTTTCATTATTATGAAGGATAAAGGTCATTTGCTTATTGGAGGCAGGTTCGCTATTGACATCGTATGTGGAAAGATCCACTTCAGAATCACACACATTCAGAGGAGACTGAACGAGTCATCAGAGGTGAAAGATATAGGTCATGCCACAGATAACCAGATGGGCAGATGCGTGTTAGTCCCTGTGATTTGTGATGTCTCTGAGAGTAATGACTATCTGAGAGAATGAGAGTCCGACATTGAGTGCATTCCGAAGGAGAGTTTTGGCATTTAAAAATATACTGTAAATTTCATTTACCCAGCACCAGGAGTGGGTGATTAAAGCATGTCAGTTGCTTCAAAACTGAAACATTAGGGCTGGAGAGATGGCTCAGTGGTTAAGGTGCTTGTTTACAAAGCCTTGATGGCCCGGGGTTCGGTTCCCCGGCACCCATGTAACACCAGGTGCAAAAAGTGAGGAGCACATGCATCTGGAGTTCCTTTTGTGGTGGTAAGAGGCCCAGGCGCACCCATCCGTCCTCATTGTCCATATTCTCTCTCTCTCTCTCTCTCTCTCTCTCTCTCTCTCCTTGCAAATAAAGTGTTTTTAAAAACCTGAAACGTTGGATGGCAGTACCCAGGCTTCTTCCTAGGAGCTGTTTCCTCCCCCCTTTCACTCACTGGGGTTCCAAGAACTCCGCCCCTCTGCCCTGGCCACACGAGAGAGCTCCTGAGCTTCAGCTTTCCTTTCAAGAACTTCATCCTTTTCTTTCAGGGCTGAGAGTGAACCCAGGACCTTGCACACACCAGGCAGGTGTAGTGACCCTTGTGAATCCCTTCAGTGAGGACTGAGTTCCTGATCTAGCACACAGAACCGTTTCGTTTGTTTTAGCAAATGTTTATTCATACCGACATGAGACTGTCTCTGCCCTGAAAGCATACATGTTATTTAAGATGGCGACAAGGCAGTGTGATGCATTCAGTAACCAGGCCATGACAGTGTATAAGTGAGGGGTGATGGGGCGAGAGGTGGCCGTGGATGTGGAAAGCTTGATAGGTTAGTCAGTGTTGACGTGGGCCATGGAGCAGGGACACAAATGCCACCAGAGCACCAAGCTCAAGGGAAGGGAGAGCAGTTAGTGAGGATGCCCAGGCAGGTCAGCAAGCCATGGGGGGGTTCACTTGAGGACAGCTGCACCGAGGACACGTGGGAGTGACGGCATGAGTCCTCCCTTGTGTATTTCCTCTGGGACATATTACTGTGTACAATTCTAAACCACTTACTTTAGAGAAAAAAAAATTATAACCACAGAGATTCACGGAAATTATGGGGTAAATAAGTACACTCTGAAAAACCTTCTGACATGTATATTATTAATTATAGGCCAGCAATTACATTGCTTATATGTACCAAGAACAGTGCATTCTACTTAAACCATTGTCTATGGTGGATACTTTGGAAGACGACCCCTTCCCCCAAATAATCACAAGCAAGCAAATAAATAAATAAATGACTTATCTGTCTTTCGAGAAGCCTAATCATCTGGGAGATGCAGTCAGGAATTGCAGCTCAGTGTTGCAGGGAAGTCTGCAACCTGCCAAGCACCACATAGGGGAGAAGGAATGTTTTCAAGCAGGAAGGCTTTTCTGAATGACGCTGGACGCAGGGTCTCCTTCGAACTGCCGAAGTCTGTTTGGTAGAAGTTCAATCTTGCTGGTTGTGTCTGTCAACAAGTAAGGGTATTTGGGGTGATGAAAGCCGTAGTGTTGTGTAAGTATTGCGTGCAAAAGTGTCCACAAGGGAAGCCTTGGGGTCCGCGTTTCCCCTTCCTCTTTTCCAGGTTGAGCGCGTGCTCTTGAGAAGATGACCTCTGGCCGTCCCTTGCTTTCTCTCCTTCTCTTAATGTGAGTTCGGTCTGTCTCTAAATTTACATAATCTTTTCTTTACGCCAAGGTCGTTCAATGTAAGAAGGCATTCTCTCCAGTCTCCTTCCTTTTATTGCTTAAATTGGATTTCCAGGCCAATGATCTTTCCAAGTCTCTCCTAACGGGAAGGTAAGCCGTGCAGGGGCATCAGGCCAGCGTCATGTTGTCTGTCTGGCTGCTGTGGTCTTCTTGGCCTGTGGCTGAAGTCTCCCTCCCTCTCACACAGGGCACTCTCGCCATGAACTTTCTACACAAGAAAATGTATATCAAGGGGTCCATGCAGATGTTAGTTGCCGCCAGAAAGAGGGTTGATTCTTTAGCAACAAACAGTTGGTTTTCCAGCCTACAGTCGGTCTTATTGCCCATCTGGCTTTGAGTGTACGGGACTCTGACAAAATGGAAGGGGCCGAAGCACACAAAGAAGACGGCCATGACCACGAACACCTTCCCCTCGATGGCTCTGCCCCTGCCCTCCTTGTTCCGGAACTTTCTATACGAATGGTATACTTTCTTCGCAATCACCACATAAAACAGAAGCATCGAGACAAAAACGGTCCAGAAAACACCCTGGCATATGTAGTTCACCACCCGATGCCACTCCAGCCCCAGAGGCACCTTTAGGGACGTGCATTTCTTCACGGAGGCCGGCGTGGCTTCCTTACTGCTCAAGATCATGTTTGGCAGAGAGATGAGGAAGAAGAGAACCCAGATGATCGTTGAGACGACTTTTGCAAAAACAGGCTTTTTTGCAAAAAGCTTCCCAAAAGGTCTGGCAATCTTGAGGAACCTGTCGAAAGCAATGAGACCCAGCAGCACGATACTGACGTACATGGTCTGGTAAAAGAGCACCGAAGTTACCCGACAGGCGAAAGCTCTGAGGCGCCAGAGGCCCAGGCGCGAGTCGGAGAGGATCTTGAAGGGAAGCGTGAGTGTCATTACCAGGTCGGCCACCAGAGTGTTCTTGAGGTAGATGATGAAGGTAGAGCTGCTGGGAATGCGGACAAACACCCACAAAGCCGAGGCGTTGAGCAGGATGCCTGTGACGAAGACCCCCGCGTACAGGGCCGGGAACACCAGCTCTGTCATCCCCGTGTCTCTGGGGCACCGCTCGGACCTGTTGAATCCCGGCATCTCTGTGGCGTTGAAGGTCCCCTGCATGGGCTGCCTCGGGTCACGGACACAAAGGAAACAAGCTCTGTGACTTGTGACTTGGCAGAGACCAATGTGTGTGAAAACACACTTCAGCCTGGCAGCATATTCTAACACCCACACTTACTCAGAGATCTGTTAAAGCACATGTTTCTGGCTAGAAAAAAATTTCAGAATATTTAGTTGTAAGCAGAGAGAGAGAGAGAGAGAGAGAGAGAGAGAGAGAGAGAGAGAGAGAGAGAGAGAGAGAGAGAATGGGCGCGCACCAGGGCTTCCAGCCTCTGCAAATGAACTCCAGATGTCCAGATGTATGACCACTTTGCAATCTGGCTTTACGTGGTTACTGGGGAATCGAACCTGGGTCATTGGACTTTGGGAGCAAGTGTCTTAACCAGTGAGCCATCTCTCCATCCCCTGGCCAGAAATTTCAGAGCACCTAATACATTTTGAATACCATTACTTTTATTCTTTTTGAGGACAATCAATCCTCTGTATTCTTTATTGTGACAAATGCCACCAGGGAAATACAGAAGTGGTGTGATTCCTTGACTTGGATTTTAAATTTCATCAAACAAAGCCAAAGGGGGAAAAATCTGTTACAGACTACTTTTTAAATGGAGAATACAATTCGTTCAAATTGTTGTGAAGGTAAAATTCAAGAATGACTGTCTAGAGAAATTGTATGGAGCGCCTGAGAATAGACCTATGACTTTAGCTCAAGGAAAGGGAACAGTTTACTAATTACTGTGACAAATTAATTCTGACTAAAAGAATAAAGAATTTTGAAATTAGGCAAGAAATTTGAAATCTAGTCAGTAGATAACAGAGACCATTGTGTATTATGTGGGTAATCATCGATATACCTGTGCTGTACGTTTATTTTTTTTAAGTGCCATTACTTTTACACCCTTAAGAAATTCAAGTTACGAAGCTTATAACAGAGCAGTGAAGCAACACCCCAGTTAAGAGGTAGTAATACACAGACCTCTGTAGACCAGGTAAAGCCTATGCTTATTATCTGTGGTTTGTAGAATATTAAATGTAAGCATTTAAAGATAACCATATTCCACCTTTCATAAGCAAGCGCATTCATAAGGAACCCTGAAACTCACCCTTGTGTGGGAGACGGGTCCAGCCGTCATCAGCTCAGCCCAGAAAGCACCTGTGAGCTTGCTTCCTCCTTGTCTCTTGTGTGCATCTGTCCTGTCAGCCGAGGGCTGCTTCAGACTCAGACCTCTGGAGGATTTGCTACCCCCCCTTTTGTTTTCTGGTGCTGGGATCAAACCCAAGACTTTTTACCACTCAGCTACACCCCGTCCTATCAGATTCCTACAGTCCCCTCCTGCTGACTCTGGGTCTGCCTTGACTTGAATCGTGAGTTCAGTTGTAGTTATCTTTACGTTCTGTAACTTTCCTGAAGCTTTCCTTCTCAGTGTACATGTTCCGTGAACTTACCGAGTAACTCACATGTAAGTTACAGGAGCTGGAAATAGTCCCAGTTTACAACCAAGTAGGAGAATAAAACGAGTCTAAAATAAGATAGAAGCAACTTCTGCTCCCTTCCAGAAGGAAGGCCTCTTTATTTCTGCAGATATTGGTCTTGGTCTTTTCGTCCTGGGATCACTGAGCAGGAATGTCATGTTTTCTAAGAGGTAAGGGTACTTGGCCCTGCATTTTCTGGGTGCCATCAGATATTTGTTACTATGTTAGAGAAGGATGCTTTCGGACCTGCTTATCTGCTTTCTTACATAGTATCTCCCTCCTAGCTGGGAGAAGAGGGGCTGACTGCCCAGCACTGAGAGAACGAGGGACATGAATAGTGACAGCTACCCAGGGCTGTCGTGGGTGTATCTCCAACGGTAATTAGGATTTACTATTTTGCTTTTAGAAAGACATTTTGGAAGCTTTTCTTCATTCTTGTTAAGTCTGAAGTCCAAAAAAGACTTAAGGGATCTCGTGAATCAACATTTGCCCAAAAGTCCTTCTCCCTTGAAATCTCTTGACGTGTGAAGAAAGTTGATTACAGATGACAGTGTGTTTCCCTGCCTGATAGGTTGAGTGGAAAGAGGAAATTAAGAGACCTTATGGAGGATGTGTGGTTCTCATGGTGAGTTTCATTTCATGTTTCTTGCCACAAGCTCACGGTAGAGTTTACTGAACTATGGGGTTGGGTTGGTCAGAAAATTCTGAATTTCTTTTAGGATTCTGGATATATAAATTTTATATTTTCTTAAATAAAGTCCAAGGCAGTTAGACGCCTAATAACTTTAGTTGCTTCTTCTCTATAGGTTTCACATTGGCTCAAATGTGCTGGTCTTTGGGAATAGAGACTCAGTATTTCATTAATGTAATGTAGCAGAATTTAGGCATTCATCTTCTGTGTGTGTGTGTGTGTGTGTGTGAGAGAGAGAGAGAGAGAGAGAGAGAGAGAGAGAGAGAGAGAGAGAGAGAGAAGGGGGGTGCCTTTAGAGCACATGTAGAGACCAGAGGACAGCTGTTGGCTATTGGTACTTCCTTCCACCTCTTGAGACAAGGTTGAGGTATTGCCCACCATGGTGCATTTGCCAGGCTCCCTGATCCACGGAGCGACTGGGTGAATTTCTGGTTTCTACTTCTTTCTACTAGTAGGTGCTGGATTGCAGATGGCGCTATAGGGTCCCCAAAGACAGGGTTCTGGATGCTTGTGTGCTGAGTACTTTATCCACTGAGCCATCTCCCCAGCCCCAACTCTTATCTTTTTTTTTTTGTTTGCTTCATAAGAAGATAAAACTGCAGCAAACCTTTTAAATAAAATTTTAAAGTGAAAATTGACTACCTAGATAATGTTTATTTTTCTCTAATCCATTATCTAGATGATTTGGCACGTTTAAACAGGGGATGTTCTGTACAGACTAATTTCATAATATGAAAACTGGAAATCCCATTTTGGTCAGATTTCAAAATGCCCAAGTGTGGGAAACTCTGAAAGGAGGAACCGACTAGCGGTGCCCATTTCCAGAGTCACCAGAGTGTGCCCTGGAAATGCCACGGCGATTGAGGCTCTCCTAAAGCACGGCCATGCGGGTGCCTGTCAGAGGAGGTCTGGGGTCCCTCTGAGATCTCTGCTCCTCAGAACAGGTGTTTACCCTGTCTGAAATAGTTGCCTTCGCTTAACAATAACAATAGAAGTGTCTGCTTTATGAGAGTAAACATCTACCACAGACTCAAAACAATGCCTGACGAATGGGAGGTGTCATGTAAGTTTTTTGTTAATAAAATTCAAAGGATAATAGACTACTCATGGGGTTTGCTCACATGGGAAGGGAGAATGAAAGCATGCATTGAACGGTCTCAGGAAGTAGGAGCCTTCCACGGGGGAATCAGCCAGAGATTTGAAATCCCATTGTACGCTAAGGAAATATAACCACATTGGCATAACCCTTAAGGCGTTCATCAGAGCTGGGTCCCATTTTAGAGACAAAACCGAAATGCAGGAGTTAAGCAGATTCACGCGACCCTGGTCGTCCTGCTGTGACATCATCACTGACACGCTGCTTTGACCAGGCAGGTTTTCGCCCCCACCTTTGGTGGCAGCTGATGTGTCCCCCGAGTTCTCCAAGCCTTATTCTATCTCAGTGAAATTATTTCTATTGATGGCGCTCAGTAGACCACATAGATCACATCTGAAAAAAATGAGGTCTTACTTCACCGGGATGAAAGTGGAAGCAGGGCCTTCCATTCCTAGAAGAGATGTTTAATTTCCACCAGAGTGCTCCTGGGGGCTTTTCTCTGCTCATGGGAAGCTTAAAAAAATTTCCATTATCAAGTGTCCAAGAGTGATAAGCTCAATAAGGTATGCAATTTAACAATGAATGTTTGGTAAATGAAATCCACATCAGAAAATCTCTGCACTTACCTCGAAATAGACAATAAAATCACAATGTCACTTAAAGTACTTAATATCAGGAATTTATTGCATGTTTAAAAATGCAAATGTGAACGTAGGTAGCAGAAAGTGAAAGTTGACTTCATCTGCACAAACAGTGTACATAGGTATACGTATGTTTCTGCATTGGATCTTTGCTCTGGTCCGTTGCAGGACTTATACATTGGTCTACTTTTTTAAAGATCATACTTATCCTGATAAATAAATAAGGCTCCCATAATTTAATTAGGCTGCTATTGATGGGCATTTAATTTGTTTCAAATTTTCCTTATTAGAAACAATACTATAGTGCATGTCCACACATATCCATCCATCCATCCATATCCATATGTACACACATACATGTCCATCTGTACACACACATCCATCCATCCATTCATACATATACATCTGTACACACATATATGTCCACCTGTACACACATATCCATCCATTCCATACATACATATCCATATGAACATACATAAATGTCCATCTGTACATACGTACATGCCCATCTGTACATACATATTCATATGTACATACTACATGCCCATCTGTACATATACTTATGTACATACATACATAGCCACACGCATGTTCACACATATTCATTTGTACATACATATCCATCCATATATACAAATCCATATATTCTCAGGCACTTGCTTTTTAGCACGTTTTAAAGAAATTTTGTAGTTTGGCTGGATCCAAAGTTACATATCAAAACACCTGGCGCTATTTTCAAAAAGATTTCTACAAAGATTGCACCAATTTATAGTGCAATCAAGAATCAGATTCCCCAACACTGTGATTAAAATTACTTTAAGAGCAGTAATCAGGCTATTTTTTGGTACCTGTGTGAGTGCGTGTGTGTAGTCTTTCATCCCCAAGGCCCTGTTCTAATCCGCCTCGGCCATTACTCACCATGAGGGCTCTGCCCTTTTCAGCACAGAATTATGAAAAACCTGTGTCTGAAGAGAGGGCATGTTTCTGCAATGTTTCTTCCTGTTGTCAAAGTACTCCTTCAGGGTTTGGTAATCTTCTGAAAGAGCAAGCTGGGAAGTATTTTCAGTTGTGCAGGTGGCTTAGCTCCGTGGCTGTATTATGAAAGCAGTCTTAGATAAAGCCCCGTGGGGTGGTGAGGCAAGGAAACCTCATTTGTGGACAGGAAGGTTTCAATTTCATACAGATTCCGTGGGACACATTCCTATCCTTCTTTTGAATTGTTTAACCCACAGTCCTTGAAAATGTAAAAAGCATTCCCAGATCACAGGCTGTGCTAAAGCAGGGCTGGGATTTGAGCCAGGGGCTCGAAGGGCTACTTCAGACACCTCCCTGTGAGCAGGCCCTGAGGACCTGCCCTTCACCAGCACCCTCCGACCTGGTCAGTGGTGGGCAGAACTCAATTGTGTTAGCTCATGTTTTTGGCTTTTCATTTTTGTGCCTACATCTCTAAAATTTGGCTTAATTTAAAAAATAAAACTTATTGTGAACTATGTGATGTGGGTTTTATATTATTATTATTATTATTATTGTCAAAGTAGCTACAGCTGGAGGCTGTGGAACATTCTGTGTAAAGGGGGTAGCTGATAATGTTGATGTCTCTAAACTGTCTTTGACTTTACTGTTTGTCTGTTTATTTTTTTATTTTTTAAAGAAGATTAGACTTCTTTTTTTAATATTTTATTTATTCATTTTTCAAGGAGAGAGAGAGAGAGAGAGAGAGAGAGAGAGAGAGAGAGAGAGAGATACCAGGGATACCAGGGCCACCTTGTGCGTCTGGCTTATGTGGGTACTAGGGAATTGAACCAGGGGCCTTAGGCACTGGAGGCAAGTGCCTGAACCGCTGAGCCATCTCTCCAGCCCTGTCTGTTTATTTTTGAGACAGGATTTCTCTGTAACCCTGGCTCGCCTGGTTTCTCCAAGTCCATTCCAAGGGCTGGGACTATAGGTGTGTGCACCAGGATCGGCTCTCAGACCATCTGGACTGGGTTCAGTCTGATGTGGGAACATGTGGTGCCTTTCAGTACAGGACCCACAACTAAGTGTGATTCAGTGTTCAGTGTGAAGTCCAGGTTGTGTATCCATTCCTATGAAACATATGCATTTCTGGATATTTCATGGTTCTTTTTATTAAAACACCAATGCCATTGGCATTTCAAAATTATCTGTCTCTTATGGGGGGAAATGCCTTTTTAGTGACTTTCCAGTATAGCCTCAAAAGAAGGGTCCTTCAGACATCCTTTCCACCCTGCATCTCCACGGTCCTCGCATGTGACCCATGAACCTGCCTGCCTTTCACGGTGGACTTACACTCTGGGCCTGGATGATGGCATATCGGTCACTTTCTTTCTTGTTTTCACAAAGTGCCTGGCAGGGTGATTACGGAGGGAAGGGTTTGTTTTGGCCCACACCTTGAGGGGACACATCTGTCCTGGCAGGAAAACCTGGAGCAGAAACTGGCTGTGACATGCTCTGCTTGCTTCAGTTTTTCTTTCTCGAGGTAGGGTCCCTCTGGCCCGGGCTGACCTGAACCTCCCTCTGCAGTCCGAGGCTGGCCTGGAACTCAAGGCCATCCTCCTACTTCTTCGTCCTGCGTGCTAGGATCTGAAAGGGAGTATGGCCCCTAGAATAGTTTTGCTTCTATTTAGGGTGGGTCTGCCCCCTCATTAACTTACTCAGGATGACCCTCACAGATGTGCCCAGAGATTTGCTTCTTCCATGCCGGTTCTAAGGCCTAGCAAGTTGACAGTTAGGGCTACCATCTCATAAGTTAAGGGGTGCAGTTGCCTGTGCTGTACTAACTGGTAAAGTAAATCCCAGAGAGAAGCAACATGGCTGAAATGACTAGCCATGTGCCCAGGAGTGCGCAGACATTCCGTCCTGGGGACTGAGCCCAGGGCCTTGACACTGCTCTTGCCCGAGCTGAAGTCCCCAGCCTCCGTGCACACGCATGCACGCTTTTAACAAAAGTCTGTGTCGCGCCTCCAACATCTAGCTTTCACGGAGCTCTCCAGGAAATGTGGACAGTTGAGAATAAATACCCCTGAGGGAGTTAAGTGTGGTCAGCTTTACTGCTCTGTACCTCAGGAAGCTGTCTTAGGGCCCTCCTCTTACAACCTTCCCTTTTGTAATGTATCTTCTGACATCATTTTAATTATTGATGCGAATGCCCTGATCACCTCTGAGGATCCTTAATAGTTGAGACAGGTAATGTGAACTTCCACACATTATGTATTTTTTTACATTAAAAATATCAGCTGTAAAAATATCAGTAAGCTGGGTGTGGTGGTGCACTTGTGGTGGAGGCAGAGGTAGGAAGAGTGCAGGAAGTTCAGTGCCACCCTGAGACTGCAGGTCAGTGAGACCCTACCTTGAGACACTAATATAGATATCAGATGTGGGCTTGAGAGCTTGCTCAGTGCTTAAGGCACTTACCTGCAGAGTCTAATGACCTGGGGTTTGATTCCCCAGTACCCACATAAAGCCAGATGCACAAAGGGGTGCATGCACCTGGAGTTCTTTGGCTAGAGGCCCTGACACACTCACTCTCTCTCTCTCTCTCTCCCCTCTCTCTCTCCCTCTCTTTCTCTCTCTTCTTATAAATAAATAAATAAATAATAAATTAGGTAGGTTCCTGATCTGGTCACTGTACACAGAGAAACCTTATGCCATGCCCCATTCAGGATGCACCCGCACTGTGTCAGTGACAAATAAAAGTGTATTGAAGTGTCAAATCCGACCTGGGTGAAGTATGACCAGCTTCACTTATTTTATGTTTGTGTGAAACTTACCGAGGTGACAAAGGCTTTGCACAATAGTGTGCAAAAGAGCAGGGGATTTGCAGCGTTTCTGAATAGGCTGTGCTTGATGCAGGGGAAAGGAGCAAGTCTTAGCATCTTCTACTTTTGAACAAAGAAATTCCAACACAGTGACAAAGAATAAATTAAGCTTTTTTATATTATCTACATAAATACAAACAGGTAGTTGCAAATAGCTTAATCACTTTCCTCTTAGTATTTATGCTGTGTGTTTAGACATCAGCTCTAATTCATTTTTCTTTTGCTAACTCAAGAAGCAGGTATTTCCACAAGTTGCTTAATAAATGTAAGTGCCAATAATAACACTGTATCCATAGAGATTGTCAAAATATCAGTAAAATGGCTTTCTCCAGTGTTAAAGAAATATTAATAATTTTAGTATCAAAATGTCATACAAGAAACAGTATCTTAATGATTTCATCCACAAAGTCTGCTTTTTATGGAAGCGACAATTTTTACATTCTTATATTTTAACATTGAAAAAGTTCAATCTCCTCAAATTCCATTTTGTTTTTTTAAATCTCTGGGGTATTTTTGCTACAAACACTGGAGTTATTATGCTTGGTGTATTGCTAAATGTTTTCAGTTGATTATAAAAGTGAGATAGTAATTAATCAATTTTTAAGATTAGGGCAGTTATTACAGGGTTACTCATTTAGCAAAGCCTTTGTAACTCCTGTGAGGTTTCCCCATGTGACACAGCAAGTGGGAACAGTTTGTTTACTATGCCCACAGATTAGGTTATTTTTCTGTGTTTCACGATAGCTTTTTGTCCTGGAAAAGTATATACAGATGTCTTCCTCAGTCCATTCCTTATCGGGACAGGAGTCACTGTTATTAATCGAGCGAACAGTCACTTGGTGTGAATCTCTTTAGAAGGTGATTTCCTTGGGGGAGCGTGGCTAGAACTGCTCACATGGGCGTCTCCTCACTTGGGTCTCCACCATCCTGTCCTCTCTTCCTGTTTTCCCCCGACGGAGATGTCGCAGAAGTTGAGCAGGTGAACATTCCTGTCAGGGAATTTCTGAAGGACTTGCAAAGGAAGAAGTAGATGAAGGGGTCTAGGCAGGCATTGAGAGATGTCAACCACAGGGTGCTCTCCTTCAAGTAGAAGAGCGTGTTCTCTGCGGCGCAGTCGAAGACGTCCCGCGTCTGGCTCAGCGTGTAGGGGATCCGGGCGAAGTGGAAAGGAACGAAACAGATAAAGAAGACAGCGATGATGATGAACACGCGGACGTTCACCCTCTTCTTGGGGGCTTTGCCGGCCCCCCTCGCTCTGACGTAGGACCGGTAGAGTTCTTTCGTGATCAGGGTATAGCATACAATGATAATGAGGAAATTAATCCAGAAAATGACTTGACAGATGTAATTGACGATCTCATGCCAGACCAGCCCAAACTCGGACTTGAGGAAAGAGCATTTCTTCACGTTCTTGTCCTCTGGCCTCCTGCTCGTCAGAATCATGTTGGGCAGCGAGAGGAGGAACATGAAGGCCCAGATGACCGCCGAGAGGACCTTGGCCCCCAGCAGGCTGCCCGTGCTGGACGTTTTGAAGGGCCTGGTGGTCTTCTGGTAGCGGTCCATGGTGATCAGCCCCAGGAACGATATGCTGATGTACATTGTGAAGTAGAAGGTGACCGAGGTGACCTGGCACACAAAGATCCTCAGAGATCCAGTTTCCAGTTCGGCATCGCTGAGAATCTTGAACGGGAAAGTCAGGATCATGAGCAGATCGGAGATGACCGTGTTCTTCAGGAAGATGATGAAGTTGGATTTACTGCGGATCTGGAAGAAGATCCTCATGGCCAGGCTGTTGGTGACGAGACCCACAAAGAACAGGATGGTGTAGAGCAGAGGGAAGAGAACCTGGGTGATGTTGTAGTCTCGAACGCACACGCTGCCGTTCCCAGGGACAGAGGCGCTGGTGTTGGCACCCTGCATGTCCGACCTGCCGTTCAAGAGAGGAAGCAGGATGGTCATGGTTAGTCTCAGGTCACCTCTGTTATCTCTGTATATTTCTTTCTCAGATCCAACCTTCCCTAAAGATGAGCTTCTCTGGTCCTTACTGTGCAGCTGTCGGGGTCAGTAGGAAAGTGCATCTCAAGATATTTACCCAGACACCTCTGGGGGGGACGGGGATGGTGGATCACAGGGGCATTGCAGAATGCCCATGCTGCCCCTGCACTTCTCCTCAGTGGCTATTTGCATTCCCCTGTATTTACATATGAAAGCTACAAGACAGTAGATGGTAATGTATTAATTTAGCTTTGGAGTTTGTTTCCTTCCAGTGCCTGGTTCCACTGTGCCCAGATTTCTGAAATCATTTAGAACCATCAAAAGAAACGGTCTTGGTATTCAGAATGTCCTCACAGCAGCCGATGCTACCTACACAAGACCTTCATAAGAGGAGGGACAAAAAAATGATGACATCAAAATAGAAGAGAGACTCATGGTCAAGAAGAAGGGATTTTGTAGGAGGAACATGGGGTGATGGAGGGAACGATCACGGTTATTGTCCATGCTTATGGAAGCTGTCAATGGAAAGCTTTAAAAAAAATCAAACAAAAGATCCAAAGAAGTGATTGGTTACCAGTTGGAATTGTGAATGGAAAAGTGGAAAGAAATCAGTGTGAAATCATTCTTGAGAAACTTATTAAGTAAAAGTAAATAAATAAATAAGTCAATAAAATCTTAGAAAATATAAAGGCAGATATTTCCCTGAATACTGGGAGATATTGCTTCCCCTCTGTTAGTCAAGTATTCGAATAGCAGCATCAGGAGACTCATAAATTAGCTCCAGGTACTTTCAGCCCATGCGTATCTATCACGTGTCCCATTCTTGCATTCTGTTTGAAGGTTTCCATACATTTTCTTCACCGTTGCTCAGTGTGTGTGTGTGTGGTCATCACTGGGCACCTCTCCGAGTAGTCAGCACGTACTTTCTAGGTTTTTAGTGGATATGATGGTAGCTGAAATAGAACAGCAAAGTCTAGCCTTGTCTGCATGACTTACAATCTCACCACCACAGGAGCTTAAGGAAAAACTACGGTTGACTCGAATAGGCTATCTGATCTCCAAATCTTGAAACCTACATGACATTTATTTTTCATTTCATAAAATATGAATAAAATTGATCTTATACGAAACAGCATGTCTCATATTCAGAGTCTTGTTAAAAGTACAACTACTTAAATTTTTAAAAACCCACAAATCTTCCAATGAAAGATTTCACATGACAAGTGAAGGTGGTGCTAATTTCTTCCAGATTTCAATGAAATTCATTTTTTATCCTTTATTGAAAATTAAACAAGAATTTTGGCATCATAAATATAACATCAGTTTCTGATATCTCCCCATTCCTTAATAAAAAGCATACTGAAATCTAGTCATCTTATTTTAATACTTGATACAAGAGAACTGATTTCAACATTTGCTATAGTTCTTTCTTGGGAGTGATGCTTCTGTATGGTGGGTAAATTATTTTACAAATATTATGGACATTGAGAATTTCAGTTTCCTCTCTTTGCATTTAAATCTCATTGTCATATTAAAACCACTTACAGCTTATGTCCGTACTTTGCATAATTCCTTTTTAGTAAAGAACTTAATGATTTTCTCTGGCATCATTACTATGACTTGTATCTTAATTTTTATTCCGAACATACACTTCTGATTCTATTCATTTTTTTAAGGTTTTCAATTTTAAGACAAACTTGGAAAATTTTACTTACAATCATAGTATTAGCACATATTTATAAATACTGACATAACATTACCTGGTTAGTCGGTCGCTCCTGAGGGATTTGGATGACTCCAATAATTGCTGGTATAAGCTGTAGTCAGGTGTCTGGTGTTTCCTCTTAATGTCTTGTTTAGATGTCACCCAGTTTGTGAAGGAGAACTTGCTGAGTTTTCAACATGTTCTGTAGAGAAAAGAAGGAGAGAGGGGGGAGAACATCCTGTCAGAGACCACCTTCAGCGCTCAAAGCTGTGCAGACACCCTGTCTGTCTGCCCTGAGAACTTCTGCTTTTATTTCCTGGGAAGTGTGGGACCAGGCTGGCCGAGAAGTCATCTTTTAAAAAGCAATTAAGATGCTGTGGCTTTTTCAAAAACCTGCCCTTGGATCAATGATTTCTAAGTTGGAGTTTTTGTTCAGTTCCACGAAAATGAGAAATCCAAGTTGTGATCAAGCCTTCAAAGTCTGTTTACTGGAGAAGGGTTCGGGCTGGCCGTCTCTCTCAGATGGCTGCTAGCCGTGGATCCGTCACTGTGGTGCATGACCCATTACCTTATCTCACAGTGTGCTGTTTAGCAGTATTAGAGCTATTGCTCCTGTTTTCCCCTGGTTAGTAATGTCATTATTTAAAATCTGTGTTTCATTAGCTCCTTTTTGGACAAAACAGCTTCCTTCCATTATGAATTATCAGATCCCAAAATTACATTAGCAGAGGAAAGCCATTGTATCCATTGCCAGGTTGATCCTACAAAATGCTCTGCAAGGTTTTCTTGATTAAAACTTAGATAATAAACAGTTTTTAACATCTCTTTTTATTCAGCTTTGAGCTTGGGGAAAATGATCATATTAAATGAAGTCATCTTTGTGTCATTATTATACACAGTTCTTTAACATGTCAGCTAAAAGGGCAAAAGATTAAGTTGGAGTGAAATTGGAGAGGCAGCTTGTTACTGCTTTACATTTATGTAAATATGACTGTCCTATGTGTGTGGAGACAGATTACACACACATATACAGACACATTTATGTCCAGCTGTAATGGTCCCCAGTAGTAGCACCATTGTATAGATGCTTTACTAGGAACACCTGGGGGGGTTGGAGCTTTGAGTGGGGGATTACATCTGCATTTGTTCAGTATTTTCAAGAACAATTTCAGAGTGCAGAGTACAGTTCAGCGCCACTCCTGGCTCCTGCATAGCCTCTGTGAATCCTCCCCCACTGTGTGTTACTGATCTTTCCTGGCACTGTTCTTCTGCACACTACATTCTGAGGATATTCAGTTTAAAGGGAAACAGGAATTTGACTGTCACTGGAATTTGAAACTAAGCTATCAATTTTGCTCATTTCAGAAGCTACTGAAAATTGCTACATGCTCAATTTGACCTTAAACCCTTTGAAAGGTTTGTAATTTTTATTTTTGAGTTATATATTCATCACAAAGCTTAATTAAATTTTTAAAAAGAGCTTTATACTTCCCAGTAATGATAACATGTATGTGATCTCAACTACTCTCTGTAGGGGGTACTTTGAGGGAGGGAAATGGAGAGGTCAAGTTGGTTGGACCTACGTAACCCACATTGTCTGAACTCAAAGCCGCATCTGTGTCTTGAGGCTCAGTGGAACCTTCCTTCACCTGTGCCTATCCTGGAGCCCAGCAGTGAGCATAGCTCACTTCTTTCCCATGAGGTAAGCATCACACTGGCCTCTAGACCTCCCTGTAGTCTGAAGGACACTGAACACCTTTCTGAGATCCTCAGATGAAGCAGGTGTTCTACATGAAAATCGTGGGTCATTCTTCAGTGATACTAGCTATTATCTTACAGAGAATTTGTATTTCCAAATCCCAGAGAGCTCCCAGCAGGACTTGAGGAATGTAGAGAGGGCTTTTGACCTCAGCTCACTTCATTTTTCCTGGTTTTAACTCCCAACCGCAGGACCTCCCTGCGAACCCTCTGGTATTTCCTCACTGGGGGATGACTGCTGGGGGCTCAGAGTCACTGTGCCCACCTCAAGGGGGGAGCTTATTCTGGAGCCAAATATGAGTGACTATGGCTCAGGAGCCTAGACCTGGGGTGAGTGCCCTTGGTCCTTGTGGGACGAGCTTAGGACAGAATGTCATTAGCTCGGGGAGTCTTCTAATTTCAGTGGCTTTTACAGTTCTGAATATGATCTTCATGAACGTTCTAAGGGCATGAATTTGTCAGTGCAGGACTGCCACCCCGCTTGGTGGTATTGGTCAGAGAATTGCATTGGAATTTAGGTGTTCTATACAACAGATTCCAAGACTTGTGGAATCCTGGGTATTGGGGGTATCTGTTAGGGCCCAGTCATCTGCTTCTTCTTGTCTTTAGTATTTTGCTTACAGCAGAGTGAAGTATTTTGTGGGCTACATAAGCTATTGGGGAAGAAAAATTTGCTGCAAAATACAATTAAGCTTGTCTGTTTTCTTGACTCAGTCTTTACAAAGGTGTTCCAGTCAGGCTTGGCTGCTGACGGGAGAAGCTGCCTGCTTTCTTGCCCTGTCAACACAGCTTCCTCATCCGTCTGCGCACCCATGGGCCCTCTGAGCTCCAGGCTTCCTGTTGTCTTTAAAAAAAACATCGTCACTACTTTTCTTAGAATTAGAATGAGATAGAATGTCGTATTCAATTTGCTATGTGGTATTACAGGTCTGCATTCGAATATTTAAACTTATAAAATTAGAGCCTTTTAAGGAAACACGGCTTCCCTATTTTGTTTTATAAGTGGAATTACATAGACCTCATCTGTTCATCATGATGTCTGAGAGGAAAGAAATGCACTCAGAATAGGGCTCCTTTTATTTCCCTCTGAGCATTGAATCATTTCACATTCTGTGTCATTGGATCACTGTAGAAATAATCAGAAAATACAAATAAGAGAAAGAAAGCCCCCAGCTCTTGGGATCTCAGCTCTGTCATCACTTTTCCCAACTCGCAAATTTGCCATAGTCTTAACCACTTCTTCCAAAGAAGCAGATCTTAATGCCACCAACCCTCGTCTGTGCCTGGCTGAGGAGACAATGTCTGATTTCTTTGATCCCCCGCTGTTGCCATAATGCCTTCATTATGAAAGGCCTTCATTATGTCATTCATGGCCCGGCTCCCCTCTGCACAGCCCAGCCCTCTCTCATTGCTCCCAAAGCAAGGCTAGACTTTCCCAATTTCTTTTCTCTCCAACAAGGATTTCAAGTTGATACAACTCGAAATCCCTGGGAGGCTCATTCACCCATTGGAGTCAGATGTCGGCTCAGTTCCTCCTTCACACACCCCTCGGGATTTTCTTCTCCGTCTACTCATCCCCCCCTTGCACCAAGACTTAGCTCCCCAAAAGGAACAGGAACTTATTATCTATCCCTTCTCCCCTTCTTTGTCTAAGCACTTTAACTGTCAGATTGGAGGACTGTTAGAACTGTCCCCCGCTGCACACAGTCCCCAGGACTCACGTCAGGCGCTCCTGCCTTTCCTCCCCCTCTCTTCCCATCGTGCCCCTATCTGCACACATCTCACCAGGTGAAGTCAGCAGGCAGCCCATTCCTGTAGGCTGTGCGGTACAGAGTGGGTACCTGTTTTTACCCCATAGTTAGATCTGTCCTTTGGAACCTGCGAGAAGTCTGTCCTCGGGAAGTGGAGTGAGGACAGCGTGGGCACCTGTCCAGGTGTGCTGTTCTTCCTGTCTTCAGGTGAAAGTGACCGCTTGGAGCATCAGGAATTAGTGGACAGGCACAAAACATGGTGATCAGCAGGTGTGCATACAAATGTAGAAAAAGAAGAAAAAAGGAACTGAACTGTGGCTGAAGGCAGGTGTGTGCCTGGGGAAAAGAGATTTGGGGACAGAAAACAGCTCTGTTCCTGGCTGCAGGCCAAAGGGCCAGTTTCCCAGAGCAGGCTGGGCTCTCTGGAGGGTGCCATGCAGCACCCACATCTGAGGGGCTCACTGTTAGTCCGTGGCAGTCATGAACACAGTGCAGCTTGTTTCTGCTGGCAGGGAGGGTAACCCTGGCACTGGCTGAGATGTACCAAGAGTAACACCAGCAGATTTTCTGAAGCCTCGAGCTGAAAGTGTAGTCAGAGAATGGAAGACAGTAAGATCCCAAGGAGAACGTGAAAGGCATGACACCGTCCTGGATTAGGCAACTTGGGTTGGGGACTGGGCTCGGGGTGATGCTGGGGTGCAGTCCCTTCAGTTCCCACAAGGAAGAAAGCCCCTGCATTTACAGCGCTGATGTGAGGGGCAGGGCCGAAGGGAAGAGTGTGGGTCACACTATGCATTCCCAGCTAGTCAGCTCGCATCTAGTTAATCCTACTTTCTACATTTTTTTTTTGCCATTTGAAAATAAATAATATTTCTTACACAGGTACTTGGAGATTCTAGCAACATCTGTTTCCTAACATTAACTATGTAACCATTCTGTAGATGTAACCAAGCTTAATAAGAAAATAATATTGAGCTTAAAGAAATAGTATCATTAGATCATCATTTGATCATAGGTTCAGTGATGTACAGTTAATGCCATTTTCGATTTTAGACGAAGAAAAAGAGTCTCAATAGCTAGGACTTACTCTGCAGGGTACGCTCACATCAAATGCTTCAGGCCAGAAGACACTGTTATTGTTATTATTACTTTAGCATGTTCCAGGCTGGAAAAGCAGCGGCCTTGCAGGTTGAGGTGAATTGCAGAGGGGACAGATGTCACCGCTGATGCAGGTGTGCATGGAGAGGCCGTGGCTAGTGCATTTCAGGGGTGTGATGTGCCCCCTGCCCTGCAGCCGGAGGCTTCAGAAGGCCTTTGCTGTTTTGCAGGACGAGTCTTCGGCTCATGAGTGCAACCAGCGTACCATCCTTCTCTACGGAGTCGGGAAGGAGCGGGACGAAGTCAGGCACCAGCTGAAGCGGATCACCAAAGACATCCTCAAAATCCTGAACCAGAAGGGCAGCGCCGAGCCCGCGGGTAAGGAGCCAGGCTTGGTCCCCATGCCAAGACCTCATAGGCTTTATCACAGCGGCACTTGTCACTGGCCCCTTATTTCCTCTCCAGAATGACTGTCACATTAGAATATGAAGAGGCACATTTCCATTGTAAGATCTTGCATCCATTAATAGCCGGGTGTTTTTAAGAAAGCACCTTATTCCGTATATAGAAATGGGTGAGTAGTGCGCAACTAAACCTTGAGTCGGAGAAAAAAGTCAGTTTCCCTGTTTCTTTGTCATGATTTCACCAGCTCTCAGTTCACTTCTGCTCCAGTCACTCATATTTCAGGCCGGTTGCAAATTCTGACACATGTTGCTAACCTTGTCTTGCAGTATCCAAGGAAGTAACTGCAGTCTCTATGGCAACCAACTCCACCACCAAATAATTTCTAGCAAAAGAGAAATTTAGGGACGCTGGGAAGATGGCTCAAAGGTTCAAGGCACTTGCTTGCAAAGCCTGAAGGCCTGGGTTCAATTCCCAAACCACCCATGTAAGCTGGATGCAAAAAGTGCATCTGGTGTTGTTTGCAGTGGCCAGAGGCCCTGGCCACCCCTCCACCCCCATCCCCTCCTTCATACACATATACACACATGTGAAAATGAGTGAATTTTACAAATTATAGGAAAATTGGATTTTGATGGTTTTTAATGCCTTCTTTACTTGAAATTCCCCCCACCCCCACCCCCCGCTTTTCACGTAGTGGTTGCAGAGTTTATCTTTTATATTATGTCACCACATTGTGGCGTTGGAGTTCTGTTTGCCTAGTTACTCTTTCCGAGGCTTATTTTCTTTTATAGTCGTGATTTAGACATGACATCATTGTGTACACTCCCCCCCCCCAGCATTCTCTCTGACTTCGGGGGAGAAAAATACTTGAAGCTTCCATACACATTGAGCCTCCTTTCAGGTCATGTAATCCTCCTCTGGGACCCTGCTTCCTAGTTGGAGCTCTCCACCAGGATCCAGGCTTTAGGCCTTCATAGGATGAATGACCAAGGCTTGTCTATGCTAAATCTTTTTCTTTTGAAGTTATTTCTAGTTGGTGTGCAGAACCTTAGGTGTCATTCATTCTTGCATTTTCAAGTACAATTAATATTTTTTGATTTACACCCCCTCTCCCTCCTTCCTTTCCTCTCCTCTCTCTCCATTTCCCCCCCCCTCACATCACATGTATCTTTTGCCCTCCCCTCCCAACTCGTAATCTTTCCTAAAGAAAGGTAGGTATAAATAATTCCAATGGCTCCCCCCCTCTGTCAGTAACGGGACACATGTTTCAGCCTGTGTTGGGGTGTCTAGTGTTTAAGGGGGTGGTCTTTGGAGAATCCAGCAGGAAAGCTACCTTCCTGAGATGGACATCCCCTCCCCCATTCCCTTCGGTTGCCAGGTAAGGACTTTGTGACATCCCAGGCATCAGGAGCATCTGGAGAACTGTGGAAGGGAAATAACACCCGGTTACTGTTGGCCTGGCATTCGTTACTGCGCTCCATAAAGAAAGGGCTCTAAGAAAGTGGTCTCTTTTGCTGTTTTCTCTCTCTTGGAGAAAAGAGGAAGTGCACAGCCAGAAAACCGCACATGAAAGGCTTGTGGCCAGCTAGCTAAGGAGGGACATTTGAAATAACCCAGAGTTCTTGCAGATGGGACTGGGGGACTCTGTCCTGTAAGAGGCACAGTCACACTTGCATTACTGCTGGGGGTCCTAGGGGATTTCTGGTTTAGGAACATGTGAGGGGCGGGGAAGGGAAGGAAGCAGAGAGGCATCCTTTTCCGTTGGGCCTTCTTCCTGCGTGGTCTTCGAAAGCCAGACGATAGTCTGTACTGTCTTTGTCCACATCCCTTAAATAGACCCATAGCAAGAGAACACAGGAAGGGGAATGCGGTGTCCAGCGTCGTGTGGGGAAATAGCGATCACAGAAGCACCACTTGGAAGCAGCACCCTCTGAAGGGATGTTTGCCTTTCCTGCATTTAGAAAATTATTTATGGGCTGGAAAGATGGCACAGAGGTTAAGGCGCTTGCCAGTAAAGCCTGACGACTGGAGTTCAGTTCCCCAGTACCCACATAAAGCCCTGGCATGCCCATTCTCTCCCTCTATCTCTGTCTCTCTGCTTCCAAATCAATAAAAATTTAAAATTTATTTATTTATTTATTTATTTATTTATTTATTTATTTATTTATTTATTATTCTGGACTCATATCAGATTTTTAAAAATATCTTTATTGTCCAAAATTAGATACACTATATGAGCAAATATTGTGTTGGTGTTTCCATTTCCCTCCTTCCTGTCCCCAATCCACTGGGGATCCTCCTCAGTGGGCACACTGGATCAGTCTATGGGGTAGGAAGGGGGTTATGGATAGCACAGGAGGCAGCCAGGTCCCCCCTTATTTATCTTTAATGCGTAGAAACTTTATGTGTTCAATTCTTGTGTGGGTACCACCGTTTCCCTCCTCCCTGCTCCCATTTCACTGAAGGCCCTCCTCAGTAGGATTGCTGGAATGCTCCATGACTCTTACAAGCTTTCTACCCCGCTCTTCCACAAAGTTCCCTGAGCCAAGATTGTTGAGATTTAAGTCTGCTCCAGCGTTGAGCTCTTGGCAGCCTCGGGATCTCTGCTTTGGAAAGTTTTGGGTGTCTTGTGTCTGTTTCCACCCCTTGGTGAAGGTTGTCAGGCTCCCTGTGGGAGCAGCACTCTTGCTCATCTCTCCACTTTCTCTGTGGTTTACCTGGGCCCTAGCTGATGAGTGAGGGGTGGTTCATCTCGTGCCAGGGATGATGAAGTCTTTGAGCAGAGCGATGTTAACTTGAGACGTGGTGAGCAGTCTTCATTCTAAGACCTTACTAGTGTTCTTCCGGAAGCTAACCAGCTGAACATCAGAGAAATGGACATTTGCCCATTTATTTAAACTTCGTTAGCAAAGTGAGGACTAGTGTGGATGTCATAGTGTGTATAGCATATATATTTTACATGGTTCCTCAAAGGCTTATTTTTGTGTCTTTACTTCTGTCTTTGTAGATACATATATTAAAATATTTAAAAGAAGTCTTAAATCTGTTTTTACATCTTCCTCTTAGAATTGTTAAGGAGGGAGATAGCTCAGCAGTAAGACCTCTGGCAGCACAAGCATGAGGGCCTGGGCTGCCTTAGCATGATTCCCCAGCACCCATGGAAACATCAGAGAGCCGCCCTCCGTGTCTGCAGTCCCAGTCCTGTGGAGAGGGAGACCCAGGAGCCCCCGAGGCGCACAGAGAACTTCAGCTCTGGGTTTGGGGAGAGAGCCAGCGTTAAAGAAATATTCAGATGAGCAAAATAGGAGCTCAACAGAGTCTCCTGGCTCATGCATGCACGTGCACACATGTCAATGGGGTGTGCACGTCAGTAAACCCAAGTGCATACGCCACCCACATACTACACAGCACACAGATCACCCATGCACCTGCAAAGAACAAAATATTATGGAGAGCAAGCGTCCCTAAGTCAGCAATGCTTATACTCTTTTTAAATTGGAGATTTTAAACCTCTTTCTGCAAATTGATAAACGTAGCACTTCACATTTCACATTCATCGGTAGTTTCTCAATGTCTTACTATTCCTAAAAATGCAGAAATTGCATCCATTTCTTTTCGCACAAGGTTTTAAACTGATTCAGAAAAATACGGAGGTGACCAAAGAAAGTATTTCCTATTGTGTCAAAGTGAGCTGGTGATCAATCCCCTCCCCAATTGATTGCTGATACCATTGTATTTTGCAAGTCATTTAATGTCAAATGTTCATAAAAGCACATGTATGTAGCCAGGGTCGAATCACTGTTTATTAGAATTGATAAGTGGTGGTATTGTCATGCATTGAGATGCCATGAGAATTACTAATTTTTAAAATAAATTAAAATGACCTCAACAAAGATCCAATCTTCAAACAGAAACCATAGTGGAAGTTGTCAGACGTGGTAAGTATATACAACATACAGCTTATCAATACATCAGTCCAAGCTGGAAGGAGCCCAGCTCTTGGTCCCTTGTGGAAGGAGACAAGATAGGAATCGCCTAGGCTGGCTTCTGAGATTATGTCATGATGTGGATGTCATTACATTATGTTGCAATGCAGAGAGCTTATAGACTTTTCTGTATGTATGTCCTACTGCAATTAAAAAGCATGCTTAGGGGGCTGGAGAGAGGGCTCAGCAGTTAAGCTGCTTTCCTGCAAAACCTAAAGACCCGAGTTCAATTCCCCAGTACTCACATAAAGCCAGATGCTCAAAGTGGTGCATGCATCTGGAGTTCATTTAGAGTGGCTGGAGACCCTGATGTACCCATTCTTTCTCTGTCTTTCTGTCTGTCTCTCTCTGTTTGCAAATAAGTAAAAAATATTTTTGAAGTATTTTTATGAAAGCCAAGAGCTTGGGTTCGGTGGAGAGTGACCTGTCCGTTCTGTCCGCTCAGCTGGAGATGAAGGGCAGCGGGCCAGGAAGAGCAAACAGGAAGCATTTCCCACCCTGGAGACCATGTTCACCAAACTCCAGCTCCTCTCCTACTTCGACCAGCATCAAGTAACAGCTCAGGTAGCCGGGGAAGGCTGGTTTGGGATGCCTTTTGGGTGTTCTTTCAGTCTCCTTAACAATCTCCTTCATAGAGTATGCTTCCTGCCTTAATTTATTGTATAAATACAGTTTTTAAAATATTTTATTTATTCATTTTCAAGCAGAGAGAGAGAGAGAGAGAGAGAGAGAGAGAGAGAGAGAGAGAGAGATGGCTTATGTGGGTCCTGGGGAACTGAACCGGGGCCTTAGGCACTGGAGGCAAGTGCCTTAACCCTGAGCCATCTCTCCAGCCCTGTATAAATACATTTTATAAATGCATTTGGAAACATCTCCAAATGTATTTTTGTTATCTGAGTATTTTTATCTTTTAATAAAACAGTTCCTAAAATAATGCTTATTATATGTTGGTCTGAGATCACCATGGATGAGGAGGATAAGTATGTGGGTGATTGAATAAAAAATACTATGAAACTGAGAATTCTGCTTTATTTTAAAATCCATGGCTGTTCAGCTAGCATATTAGTTTTCACCATTTAACATTTATGCTGTTCCTCCTGTGCATCTCTGAAGTGACAGTTGGATCACTATGAATGACACTTCGTCATCTTTCTTCCAATTTTTATTGTAAGGAAGTTGATCTGTACATAGTTTGGTTTCTGTTGAACTGTATTTTAACTTGTTTGGGCCGAATCACATAGATTTTTAATGTCGTTAGAAATCAAAGTAGCGCAGGGGACCAAGGCAACGTGGAATGTTGGTTGCCAGGTCTCTAACAATGTGCTGGAGCAGATCACGAGCTTTGCGTCAGGGACGTCCTACCACCTCCCTCTGGCTCACCATGTCCAGCTCATCTTTGACCTCATGGAGCCGGCTCTGAACATCAACGGGCTGATTGACTTTGCAATCCAGGTATCAAGAAGGCTTTACCTTCCGAACACACCTGCCAGGCATTACGAATGTATTGTGTCTTTACTTTTTATTGCTTTATTTAAAGACAGGGTATCACTTCCTGTCCAGGCTAGTGTGAAACTCCTGGTCTGAAGTGGCCCTCACACCCCAGCCTTCTAATCAGCGGAGAGGACAAATCTGCACAGTCATTCTCGTGAATTTGTTTTCTAACACTTAAAAATGTAAACATTTTATAGATGTGTTGGTTACGATATGATGCTTCTATACATGTATAATTTTACATTGTATAATTTTTTTAAAAAATCAGGTTAAATCTCTCTCTCTATCCTTAAGCACTTATCATTTCTTTATGGCAAACACTTTCAAAATCCTTTCTCTTAATTTTTCATTTTATTTTATTTTTCTAAAATGTTTTTATTTTCAAGCAGAGAGAGAGAGAGAGAGAGAGAGAGAGAGAGAGAGAGAGAGAGAGAGAGAGCGCAACAGGGCCTCCAGCCACTGCAAAGGTCATCTGGCTTTAGTGGGTACTGGAGAATTGAACCCGGGTTGTTAGGCTTTGCAGGCAAGCACCTTAACCACTGAGCAATCTCTTCAGCCCCCCCTTTGTCTTAATTTTTGCAAGACACAACACATTGCCTTTATCTATAATCTCTTCTCTAGCTGTAACTTGGGACCCATTGTTCAACCTCTCCCCTCCCCTCTCTGCCTTGGCTCTCCCAGGCCATTTAACATAAAGCAGTTGCTGCATACTAGCGGGATTTGGACCACCCAGACCACTTTAAAGTATTTGAGACATTCTGAGTTAAGCCTTCAAGTAGTATTTCTTTTTAATTAATTAATTTATTTTGAAATAAGGGCTCATGTAGCCAAGGCTAGCCTTGATCTTGCTTTGTAGCTGGTGATGACCTTAAAGTTCTGATCCTCCTATCTCCACTTCCCACGGGCTGGATTCCAAGTGTGCATCACCAGCTGGTTTATGTGGTACTAGGAATCAAACCCAGGCCCTCGTGCATTCGGTAGATGATCACTCTACCCACAAGCAGTATTGTAATGGTACCTTTGTTCAATGCTTCCGTTAAATAATTAGAACTGGGGCTAGAAATACTTAAAATTATAATGGTTTTGAGATTTGTTTAGGGGAAACTTCTCTGTGTAGTAAGCTGTATTTTATGTTAAAAGCAAAAATGAAAAAGAGGGGTTTGGGCGACAGCTCCCTGGTTCAAGTCCCAGTCACTCAAAGCCAGAGCACCCCAGTTCCATCTCCAGAAGCCCATGTGCACAGGCTCGAGGCTGTGTGTCCTCTGGCCTGTGGCACCTGCCCTCCCACAGGAGCACAGACAGGGCTGGCTCCATAGCAAGTGCGAGCCTTGGGCTGCCATTCAGTGTCTGTCACTGTTTCAGCACCGGCCCCTTCCCTCCGGTGTCTAGTCAGGACACTTTATAAACTGCTAAAGGCTTAAAAAGAAAAGGCGGTATTACAGAGTGGAAGTATATTTGGGCTTTGTTTCTCCCGTAACCTGCCTCTCTCTCAGTTGCTGAATGAACTGAGTGTCGTGGAGGCAGAGCTGCTCCTCAAGTCCTCCAGCCTGGCCGGGAGCTACACCACGGGGCTGAGTGTCTGCATAGTGGCCGTCCTGCGGCGCTACCACAGCTGCCTCATCCTCAACCCCGATCAGACAGCGCAGGTGTTTGAAGGGTAGGTATGGGGTTTCCATGCTAAAACGTGGAATTTGCCAATGAAGTAGAGCGGTTTCAGGGGGAAATAGTGCTGATGCCTGTGTCAGCAGAAGGATGCTTGTACCAAATACTGACACACAGGCAAGCATGCGTGTTCCATACGTGTTAGAATGCGTGCTTCCTCCATTGCCCCCACCCCTGGCTTCCAAGAGAGCGTGAGTGGTGATCACACACAGCTCGGCCTTCGTATCCTTCGTGGCGCCCAGCCGCCTGGCTCTGTCATCGGGATTTCAGTTTAGGTTTTAGAAGCAGAGTTTTTGCACGCCGTCAACGTGTCCCGTACTCACCGTCATCGCTCTTGACTGGAGCTAGCCTGGAGCAAATGACTGTTCTTTCCTTTCCCTAGTCTGCATGTGCCATAGCCCCTTAAGGACTCCCTGACTCCCTCCGATGACGTGGGCTGCCATGGCCTTGGGTGCTCACGAGAGACTGGGCTTAAGGGGCCCAGGGAGCTCTACGAGGTCTGAGGACTCTGTGGTCGTCTCTCACCTCCAGCTTTTCTCCCAGGACCCTTAGGAAGAAGAGACGACCTCGTTCCCTGTTTGTCCTCCCATTCTTCTCTCCAGAGAACACCGTCCCTGGGTTCTTTCATTTAGACATTGTTCCTTGAGTGGTGTGGCTCTTACAAGGACTTCTCTGGGGAAAGTGAAAATCCCACCTTTTCTATGAACTAGAACTGGATTAGGAAGTAGGATTCGAAATACCTCGAACGTCACAGGGTGAGAAAATCTGTAACTTAGAGTCACTGAGTTATTTATGCTGTGAAGCCTGCCATTTTAGTATCGCTTCACAATTCAAGAGTTTTAGCGATGCCTCTCACACTCCATAGATAATAAATCCCAGGGAATTCAGCCTGTCTTTCTTGAGGGGATTGATTAGAGTTCTTCAGGCTGCACCCTGTGCTCTTTTTCCAGTAGCTCACGGAAGGAAACACCTTAGCAGGGCATGAAATCAGTGTAGAGAGTTGTAACAAGTATTTTTATTTCGTGTTTCTCTATTGTTCGTTTGAAATTGACTTTAGGCTACGGCTCCCTGAACATGCTCAATCTTGTCAATTATTTTAAATGTTTTTATGATATATTCCTAAAGCCATATTTGACATTAACTTTAAAAAATACATTAACTTCATCATGCACCAGATTTTCACTGGAGTGTTTTGTGCTTTTCTGAGGGAGTATATCAGATCTCAGCGTAAAGGTCTCTGTGATTTCTGGCGAGTGAAAGCGGAAGGAAGTGATAACACTGTGAATAGTACCTTCCGTCCATTTCAGTCCCAGAACAGGTCTTTGTTTTGAGGGACATACGGTGTTATTCATTTATATGCAGTCAACAGATTCAGTCTTTGCTTTCCTTTTTTATTTTTAACATTATAAAAAGGAGTATATTTTGGTGTTGGTATATTTTAACAATATTGGTAAGGAGCCAAATTTTAAGGAGCCCTAAAATACAAAGTACACAAACAACAGAGAAAAAAAAATAAAAGCCCATGAAAATAAGAATACTCTAAAAGAGGCAATAATCTTCAAGGTAATGAAAGCCTTTTGTCAACCAAGGCTTTGCTTTCCTTTTGAACCCTGGTCCTGGTTGCAGTTCAGTTGGTCTCATTGATGAACACCAGGTGGCCCCATCTGGTGACAGCTTCACGGAGGCTAGGACGTTGCCTCACGGGTCCCTCTCCCAGCCTCCTGGCATTCACCCTCATGCTAGTGGCCGGTACGCTTCAGGACTCGTCACTTTCCCCCGTCCTCTAATCTGGACACAGGGAGACCTCAGGGTTCCCTTCAGTTCTTTGTAAAGTCGCTTTACCTTGTGGTCCAGAGACCCTCTTTGTATAATGAAGTTAGTCAGACGGTCTTTAAGGCCATTTTCAGGGTTACCCATGGGACTCGAGTCTGATAGTGTCCTGTTATGTGAGTCCCCTAGCAGATATCAGGTGCTGGTAGAGTCCCACCCACAGGTGGATGGACCTCAGGCGTTTACTTCTGTGCCTTACCCACTTGGGTTATGTGGACGGAGGCCACAGACTGGCCGTGATAATAGTACATCTGAAAGAAAGACAGTGTGCTGGATGTCTCTGATGAAAGGGCTTCACCTTTTGAACTAAGGTAAACTGAGGTACACCGCCTCTCAGGAAGACAACTGCAAACTGTGAATTCCTCAAGTGCACACATTCTCCACTTGTACGGCATTGAAAAACTGCTTCTTCATCAAAAAGCAGACTTGGTGGTCTTTGCCTGAATTTGGGGATCCCTCTTGATTTGAGGTTCTCCACTTCACCTTACCTGCTGTGTTCAGCCACAGCAGCTTAAGTGGCCTCCAGGGTGCAGAGGGATTTCTTTCAACTGTCAGTGACGTTCCTGAATAGTCTTCAATGTAACTAGTATTTCAGGGTAACGGAAAGTGGAAAGTGACCTTTAATACTTTGCCGTTGACTGGAATGTGTCTCAACCACTATCATTTCCTGTTTTCTGACATGTATTTCTAAGGAACGTATAGGCATGTCTCACTCAAAATAACTCAAATAATCTCATGCATATGATCAGAAACAGTGCCTCAGTTTCTCCCTGTCTTTGCCCTCAGGCTGTGTGGAGTGGTGAAGCATGTGGTAAACCCCTCTGAATGTTCCTCCCCCGAAAGATGCATCCTCGCCTACCTCTACGATCTCTACGCCTCTTGCAGCCACCTCAGAAGTAAATTTGGAGACCTCTTCAGGTTAGTAGGAGAGAATCCAGAGATGACCTCAGGCTAATGTGTAGGTTTCTTAGTAACCCCTTGGATACTGACATCATTTACTATAGTGTAGGCTAAGCATAACTTCTTTCTGTTAGGGGGTCATTTGGTGTACTCAAGTCATAGTAAAACACATAGTGACAATAAAAGATTAATCACTATCAAATTAAGTATGTGGACAGTGATTAGGGACAGTGTTCTTGTCCTGCCCTTGGTTTTGATACGTTTTGAAATCCTCACCTTCCCAGCGTTTCCTGTTACTTTGGTTTTAATATGTTTTGGCATCATTCAATTGCGAAATATTTTCATTTCCTTGTGACTCATAGAAGGTTCTGTGGTCATAGTCAGTTTTCCAATAGTTTTCCAACATTTTTACACCCCCCCCCAACTTAAAACCACAGGAGCCTGAAGCCCTAGCCCCCAGGAGGCTGAGGTAGGAGGACGTGAATGCTAGCCTGGGGGTTATAGAGTGAGTTCTAGGTCAGCCTAGACTAGGTTAAGACCCTGCGTGACAAAAACAAACAAAAAATTTGTCTTTAATGAATTACTTTTTCATGTGTGAGTTTTTAATGAGACATGTCCTTGAATGCCATTTAATTAACATATATTAAAAGCAATACCCTGTATTTAAGTTCAACTTGATAAAATCTGTCTGTTCTGGCCTGATAGAGATATACCTGAATTAATGATCAGAAGGAAAGAAGGGACTGAAAGTCTCTAGCTTACCTGCTTGTTTTTGTAGGTCTTATAAATGCTGCATTCATCTGGTCATGAATTTTATGTTTTCAGTTACTCTTATTGCTTAAGGAACATCTTGTATTTGAGTCCAGAAAATTTTTATTTCCTGAAATATTTTTATCTCTGTCCTCTTACTCAAATTTACTTTTCTCGGTAGCTCTAGCTCCCAGTAAGACAGACCAGTGACTGTGTGTGTTTAGCTATGGTTGCAATTTTGAGATAAACTTGTGTGAAACCATCCTGTGGACTCACAGGGTGTCCAGAGATTCAGGCAACCAACGGCGGCCGGAGAGCTCTGAGCATCAGCAGGACAGACTTCCTCAAACACAAAAACAAGAAAGGAAGTTCGGCTTCTTTGGGAGATGGTGTAGTTTCCTTGGGAAATGGACCAGCAGGCTAGATGTTCAGAGAGGTTCCGTTAAGGTAGTAATAACCAGTTTCAAATTCTTATCTACAGCACCATTCATAAAGTCGTGTGTGGGCAGGAGCGTTTGGGGGGAAGTCCAGTGGCTCCTGCCTGTGGGACTGTGGTGAGCCAGGCACTGGGAATCCTCACAACCCCAGGAAGTAGAAATGAGTTCCCTACCAACAAATGACTGCACTTGATCTTAATTAATACATGACATCGCTCAGGTTTGGACATGTTTTTCCGGCCTCGAGATATGCGGAGCTTTAATTACTCCACTCGGTTTTAAAGCGATAGTCTCTCGGAAGGAAAGTGCCCAAGGTTTTGGCTCACTCCCCTGGGCGTGGGCAGAAGAGGGTGTGGACAGGAGAACGTAGACTCAATGGTGGCCGGCATTTAAGGAAACATAAAAGGTCTTCTCAAAACGGAGCCTACGTGAAACAGGACGTCTAGAGATGAAGGGGGGAGACTTTGCCACAGGCAACCACAGGGACACTCGAAAGAAGTCTGGCTGAGATCTCACAAGAACTTAAGAAGGAAAAACAGACTCTCTTCCTGTTTCTAAACACAGACGCGGAAAGATTGGTGGGATGATGGGCAACCTTCATGAAAAATACACAGTGCTTCACACTCACGAGTATGGGAGGGGGAGGGAGGCAGGGATGGGGTGTGAGGGAGAGATCCAGGGAAGAGAAGAGTTTGTGCTTCAGGTTTTTCTGTTTGATTTTTAGCTAGAAAGGGAGGCAAAGCAGAGCTAGTAGCAAGGGAGAGCGCCCGTGAGCTTGGACAGGAAGTAGCCTGGCAGAACAGAGGTGGTGACAAGAACTGGGATTTTCATCTGTCAGAATGGCTCGCATGACTGTGTCTTAGTCTATAAAGAAAGAAAGGAATGTGGATGGAAACTATGACATTGTAGTGGTTTTGGGCCTCGCTGTTAGGCCTCTGCCTCCCTTGTTTCACACTGCGTTGGTTTGAGAGGATTTATTAAATTTCTAGGCCCAGTATTCCCTGAGGCCAGGAGTCTCCATTGTTTAAAACATTCCTAAGGTGATTCTGAAGGTACGTGTTAGTTAGCTCAAGCCCAGAAAGCTACTTTCTTAAAGATGTAGCTTGAGGGTCAAGAGTCGGCTTCTTCTTGCCATTTATTTATTGATTGATTGATTGATTTAATGAGGGATGAGGGTCTGGCCTCAAACTCATGAGCCTCCTTCGTCCACCTCCTCAACTACAGAGAGCAAGCGATGCCTCTCCTCATCCCAGCTGTGGCACGTGCCCACCATAACCTCGGCTCATGAACTTGCACTGCATTAAGAATAGTTTTTAAGGTTGTGTAAAAAGGGCTAAAACACTAGACTCTTTCTGATGTGTTAATCAAACCCATTTTTATTTTTAGATTATAACAGTTTCACAGTTACTTTTAAGAAACATTTGTTGGAAGCACTAATTAAATACATTGATGTTTAAAGCAGACAAAATATAGAAAAGATTTATAAGATCAATAAGATTAGGGACTGAATGTCCAAGTTTGTTCTTAAAAACGTATCAGCATTGAGTAGTTACCACGTTCCAGAGACTTCCCAATGCTGTTTTATTTATTTTTATTTTTTTCTTTATTGTTCATAATGAGTTACACCAATACTGTTTTATGAAGAAGTTCAGAACTCAAGTTGGGATCGTTCAGCCATGTATTATAGTCTGTTTTAATATGTCAAGTGAAATTATTTTCTGGATTCTAGTTTTTTTGGGGGGTCTTTTTTTTTTTTACTGTTCTCCTTATATCCTCAGTAGTGCCTGTTCAAAAGTGAAACAAACCATCTACAATAATGTGATGCCTGCGAATTCCAACCTGCGCTGGGACCCGGATTTCATGATAGACTTCATTGAAAATCCCTCGGCACGAAGCATCAACTACTCCACGCTGGGCAAGCTGCTGAGTGACAACGCAGCCAACCGCTACAGCTTCGTGTGCAACACGCTCATGAACGTGTGCATGGGCCACCAGGACGCCGGCAGGTGGGACCCTGGCTCCATCGCCAACCAGAGAGATGAGAGAGAGGGCGGGGGAGAGAGAGAAATAACATTCTTGACCTAAGAATCTGTGCGTTGTCTGGTATAAAATATTTTTAGATATGATCCATTTGGAAAAGTATATCCAGTAGGGGAAAATAAGGTCGTTTTGATAAATACTGTATTTAGACCTATTTACACCACATAGTCTTTCATTTTTGATGCCCATATAATGCAAGTATGTTGATTGGTATGTTCATAGGGCCAGAAATATGCTAATCCACGTATGCTGATTGTTGGTTTTTAGTTGGATTGTTGCATTCATTAGGAAACCTTGCAGGCCATTGATGTACCTTTTGCTGGAGGTTCTCAGTGTTATTTGACAAATGGGTGTTCTCTTCTTGAATCTAAGATGAACAATGGCTTTCTTGGTGATGGTGAAGGAATGAGTGTTTCCATGGCTACAAAATTACCTTCTATATTTCTCCTTTTCTTTCCTAGGATTAATGACATTGCCAATTTCTCCTCTGAGCTCACGGCTTGCTGTACAGTTCTGAGCTCGGAGTGGCTGGGCGTCCTGAAGGCCCTCTGCTGCTCTTCCAACCACGTGTGGGGATTTAATGATGTGCTTTGCACTGTAGATGTAAGTTTCCCTTTTCACTTAGAATTGCAATAAAAAATGTAGCTAGTGGGCAATCTTTTTACTATTTAATCGACTCAACTAACATCGCGAAACATTTTTTTATCCATCCAAAAGAAATGAGCTTTAAGTGTACTTGCCCTGAGTTAAATAAATGAAAAAAAACAAAAACCCAAAGCTAAATAAAAAGATAGCTAAGTCTGTAGCAGATGCCTAGACATCTCTGTTCCCTGAAATTTTCACTGGCTGACATTTTACACGTTAAAGATCTTTCATCGTGGCCTTTGTTCTTCATGTTTGCTCTGGGTTCCTCAGGATGTGTGGGCAGGCTTTTATGTTCTGAGCAGAATCGCTGTGTATTTCTAAACCGGAAAAGGTGGGTGGTGTTGTGTTGCATCCCACTGGCCATGTGCAGAGTCCTTTCTCAGTCAGTGCTCCTGCAAAGCAGCTGAGGGATGCCCAACGTGCAGCCCCATCAGGTTGCATCCGTGGTGTGCTGTGTCTGCAAGGTCTGCCATTTATCACTTCCTGGCGTAACGTGTATCACGTGTTCGTGTGTATTATGATGAGGGATTTGACACAGGTGTAGAGCTGCTACTCCATTGAAGGTTTAGTCCCCGGTGCTCTCTAGGGGCTGATTGGACAGTACTGTCTCCTTCCCTTCATCCACTGGGCTAAGATGTTATTGTATAAAACCTGCCAGTGCTAGACCACTTTTCCAGACAGAAAAGCTCCCAACTTACTATCTAGCATAATTCCTTAGCCTCTTCGTGGTGTTTTCTTGTTACATTTTATCTTTTGCATTAATCCCTCATCTGTAGAAGTGGGATGAACAACGGATAGATAGCCATTTCCCTGGCCTGAGGTCTCTCACTGTATTGCCTGTCCTCTGAGGTTCCTACCAATGTCCCGTAGGAACGACGTGGTGGAGCATTCTTGGCCTGAAGTAATTAATTTCCCCCTTCTCCTCTTCTTTCCTTTTAAGCTTAGCAGTGAGTTGGAAACTTTCAGAGCTGTTTTTAAAACGCATTTCATCCCACTGAAGAATGCATTAGTTGTTCTAGAAAGGAACTCTGGGACTTCAGCGAGGCTTGCTTTTCCCACCAGGGAGACCCTGGCTCTTGCTTTCCGGCCTCACCTGTAAATTGTCTATCATGTCCTTTGATCAAAAACTAATCATTATGCTATTAGTAGCTTCTTGATCTTGCTATTTTTTTTTTTGATCGTGGGCAGACCCCTGCTTTCCTATAAAGTAGAAATGAGTCTAAGAGGGCGAGCTTGTGGCAAGTCACTGCCCCTGGGTTCATGTTGGGCTATGGGGGCCGACAGGTCCTGCCTACGTTCTCTTAGACGTTAGTTACTCTTTGAGGCTACTTGAAAGGGTGTTAGGTATTAAAACCTGTCAATGTTTTTCTTGAAGGTGAGTGACCTTTCATTCCATGATTCATTAGCTACTTTCATTGCTATTCTGATAGCACGACAGTGTTTCTCCCTGGAGGACGTCGTGCAGCACGTTGCGCTCCCCTCTCTCCTCGCCGCAGGTAGGTGGGCCAGGAGCTGGCTTGCTTTGATTGAAACACAGGGGAGGGGGCGTTTAGGTGGTGTACATTGCAGGGTGGTGTGACATCAGCCAGAGATGGCAGAACTGTCATACCTTGTGCAAAGTAACAGAATAGCGAGGTGGTAGGAGGGCCTGAGCAGGCTTGAAACGGCCCCAGTTCGAATCTCCAGATCCCATGTAAGCAGCAAGGTGTGGCCATGTGTGTCTGTGACTCCAGTCCCTCAAAGGGACCAGGCATCACTCTGGGCTTGTGAAAAGCCTCAAGCCCCAGACTCAGTACGAGACTGGCTCAAGGAAGAAGAGGCAGACGAGAGATGGAGCCAGATGCCCAGTGTTTGGCTCTGGCCACCACAGGAGAGCATGTGGGGTGCGCGTGCGCGTGCACACACACACACACACACACACACACACACACACACACACACACACACACCACAAGTAGCAGAGATCCTGAGGACTAGACGCTATTCCTACTGTCTTAAGGAAGCCCTCAAGTTTTTGGAGAAAGTATAGCCAGTGGCCTTCCTTTCATACTGTAAGAATTTATTTCAGATATTGCAGAAAATCTGAGCTTCCTTCATTCTCTCCCCTTCCTCCCCTAGCCTGTGGAGATGCAGATGCAGAGCCTGGGGCCAGGATGACCTGCCGCCTCCTGCTTCACCTCTTCCGTGCCCCCCAGGCCTGCTTCTTCCCACAAGCCCCTGGTGAGCCACAGTGGGAGGTCTGGGGGGCTGGAAGGGGAGTCGTGGCTTCTCCAGGGACTGTCCTGTCTGCAGTTTCCTCCCTGGGTTTTGTGGGCTTGATCAGATCTGCCTGCCAGTGATGGGGGCGTGAGATAATGCCTCTGAGGGGGCTGTCAGCACCTTCTACATCATGTCAGGATGTATTGGGAAATAAAATCCATGAATTAATAAACAATAAAAATACCTCTGCTCTGAGCCTGAGCCATACAGGTGGGCAGCTTCATCCTCTCACATGTCCTGGGTTAATTCTGAGGCTTGGCTTCCAGCTCAGGGCTATGAAGTCTATTCCCCCCCTAAGGTCTAGGGTGTGAGGTAAGAGTTTTAGGGGTGTCATTAAAGCCTGCTCCTAAGGATCATTTCCACAGGGACATGTATATCTGTGTGGGAACCCATTAATCTTTTCCCACATCTCTGAGAAACAAAAACATTGTTCTAATAATTGCAAAGGAAAGGGTAAGTAAGAACACGGCAGTGTTTCTCAGTTAAAGCAAGCTAATGGCAATGAAATGCCCACAAGCATCGTGAAAGGCCCTGCTGACTGTACCTGATTACAAAGGATTGTTAATGATGTGAGGAGGCCATTAAGGTTTGCTGTTGTTTCCCTAGGCAAACCTTTCCCTGGAATAAGGTCGTCTTGTGACAGACACCTCTTAGCCGCTGCCCACAACAGCATCGAAGTGGGAGCCGTGTTTGCTGTCCTGAAAGCCATTATGATGCTTGGTGAGATCATCCTTGGCCCTGAGCAGAAGACGCGTGTGCAGTTTAGAGTCTAATGGGATGGGAACACGGATGGCTCTGTTGGTTCTGGAAAAATCTCACGGCTTTATTCAAGTCCCTGTGATGAGAACTCAGGATTCTGCCTCCTAATAGCAGTGACCCCTGGAAAACTGAAATGCACATACTTTTTGTTTGGTTTTGATTGTATGCTAACTCATTCTGATGTAAATCTGGGTGTTTCTCCTTTTTTTCTGGCAGAAATCACACCTTATGAGGAATAGGCATGACTTGGTGTTTTAAACAGAGGGCTTCGACTTCAGCCAGATTATATAACGGGTGCGGAACACCAGAAAACCCGGTGACCGCTCACTGTGCACCCATTGTCACCCAAACTGGTTATGTCCTTCTGCATTGGGCATTTCATGAAGTGGCTAACCCTTGCAATGATGTTTGTATCACTGATAAATCAGTATTTGCTGTCAGAATTAGTTTTTCATGAAACTAACTAGAGTCTAAGATATCCGTTACTCTCTTGTTTTTCTGAGAGAAGGATTGCCCTCCAGTCGTGGGCTGTGCAACCCCTCAAAGCTCGTTCATTCACTCTGGAAGTCTCGAAGGGTCTGACTGACTTGGGAGTCTTGCACAGTAACCGTTTCCACAGATGGCGATGGCCATGAACTCTGTAGCTAAGAGGGAAAGACAGCCAATGCAAAAGCTTCCATCAGAACTCGGCCTTGTGCTATCAGAGAGCTCACACGGAATGCTCCCGTCAGTGACTCTAACTTCCCTATGGTGCTTGAAGGGAAGGAGAGCTGACCGGTATTCTGTAAATAAAAATCGGGGTTTTGAAGGCAGGGGCTGGCTCCTTAGAGGAAGGGGCAAATAGCAGGTGTTCGATCAGCTCCCCTGGAAGGGTAAACACATGGGGGGGGGAGCAGGTGTTCGCACAGAAACTGGGGGGCACGCCAGGTAGACACTGTCATGGGGTAAAATCTGCCAGCCCCTTCAGTACTCAGTGACAGGGTGGGCTCTACTGTCCCAAGGGGTCAAGATCAGGGCAGCTACACATCAGCAGAACACTGGAGTGGGGTTCACCCCTCACCCCGTGTGTGTTGTTGTCTATTCTATGGCAGAAGGTTCCAGCACAGCTCTGTGGTCATGTTCTGCCCAAGGGAAACAGCAGTTGTGTTTGAATTTTTTACCTCGCCTGCTCTCTCTAGACAGGACTCTCTCCCTGCTCTCTCTAGACAGGGCTCTCTCTACACAGAGCTCTCTCCTTCTTTCTCTAGACAGGGCTCTCTCTGCTCTCTCTAGACAGAGTTCTCTCTCTGCTCTCTCTAGACAGGGTTCTCTCTCTGCTCTCTCTAGACAGGGCTCTCTCCCGAGTCCTGTCGACCTAAGGTACCTTAAGATAAGCAGATGGAATTGTTATATCCAACTTGGTTCCTTTGTAGCAGATATTGAGCCATGGGGTTTTTATAGCATGCAAGGGCTGAAAACACGTGCTATTTTGCCACTTTGAAAAGCACCGTTGAACTAACAGAATGTGCCCATGGGTGCAGACAGTAAATCTTGTATTTTCACAAGAAATGCCTGCTTGGCTCTCCTCTGCTTTTTCAACTTTTATTTTTATTTTTGTGGTTCTGGGGTTAGAACATTCTACCAAGTACCATCATTGGCCTTCCTTCACTACGTTCAAAGGTTTATCTTTCTGTTTTTGGTGTGTGTATATTGTGTGTGATGTGATGTGCGTGCATGTGTGTGTGTGTGCGTGTGTGTGTGTGTGTGTGTGTGTGTGTGTGTGTGTGTGTGTACATGTGTGCGCATGCTTGTGGAGGCTTGGACCTCAGGTGTCTTCCTCAGTCACTGCCCACTTTATTCTTTGACACAGGTTCTCTCCTGAACTCAGAGCTCACAGACTCAGCCCCATTCCCCCACTCCCCTGTGCCGGGATTCCAGGCACACACATGCCCAGCTTTCCATGTGTGTTGGGATCTGAGCTCAGGTCTTTGTTCTTGCCTGACAAGCATTTTAACCACTGAGCCATCTCCCAAGCTGCTCTCAAGGACTTGAAAGTAAATATCGATGTACCATTCTGATTTTTTTAAAAAAGAAAGAGGGTTTTCATCAGAATCCTTAAAAATTTTCTTGATTGATTTGGGGTTTTAAGAGGCCGTTTGGGCTAATCTAGAGTTAGTTTTGCTCCTTTCATTTCAGGCTGTGAAGGGCTAACCTAAGCTCATCTGCTAGTTCTAGGGAACGTTCCTTTCACGACTGTTTCTGATTCCATGTGTCATCAGGCCAAAGCTGGAAGGTTCTGCCCCACTGGGCTGTCCTCACAACCAAATTGTATCAAATTATATCACTCTCTCTTGTGAAACATGGTAAGACCTTTGTCATTCATGGCTAAAGATTTCTCATTTTGCACTAGTCAAAAAAAAAAAACAAAACAAACACTAAACCTCTGTTCAGTGTTTTTCCTCCCTGAACTTTTTCAGAAGTAGAACAGTTTCCTTGGCTAATATTTCCCTCAGGCTGTCAGAGGTCAGCCAGGTAACATCTCTAAGGCGGATGTTACAGAGAGGACAGTGAGGGACAGCTTACTCTGAGTGAGTGCCCTCGTTTCCAGGGCATCCTCAGTCTCCATTACCCTTTTCCATTCCCAGGGGAATAAATCTCTTGTCGAGAAGTTGATTGTAAGGTGGGTTCTAAGGCAAAACTTTTCTCTTGACTAAGCCATTATAAGAGAAGGAAAGGAAGGGGAACTTCTAGAAGGGTGAGTGACCCATTTTTCCTAGCCTCTAACTCAGATAACCTTGAGTCCATGCCCACCTGAAATCTTGCTGAAGTCGGTATTCTATGATTGTTAAGTTGATTCGTCTTGGCCTTCCCAGGGTTGCTGAAAGTAAATTTAATTCTGTAAGCAGTAAAAGAAAGAACGGCTCTTGAATCTCACTGCTCTCCATGTCCAGTAGTCTTCAGGGTTCTTTCGTTTATTCCTTTGGCCCATTCTCTCTATCGCTGAGCAAGTGGCTCTGCAGTGATAATTCCATTCACACTTTGACTCCCTGATCTTGTCTCCTTTGCCCATTACGATTTGCAGTATTTGGAGCTTCTGTGATTTTTGCTTCTGTGATTTCCATTGTTTAGGAGATGCCAAAATTAGCAGTAACAGCGTCACCTCTTTAAAGAATGAGGACTTTGGCATGAGAGGATTACGACGAGATGGGAACCCTGAGGAGGTCTGGGCCACCACCCAGAGTTCAAAGTCCTGTGGGAAAAGCATTTCCATAGAGACCGCCAACTTAAGAGACTACGCTAGATACGTACTCAGAACCATCTGTCAACAGGTATTCCTCCAATTTCACATGGCTTTTATTTTGAATACATAACTGTTCTGTAGACAACTGTCCACTATTTTTAAGAAACTTGTATATAGATAGTTTGGAGAAAGGGGGAAAAAGAGAAGCAAAGGAAACAGTTGTCTGGGCTTTCTCTCCTAGAAAGAATGTCCTTTATTTGAAATGGAATTTAGTTTATTGGATTTTGCTTGCATTTTGTTTAGATTCTTTTGACCCACCTTGGTGTCTACACTGCAGAATAACATACTTGAAAAAAAGTATCCTCAGAGATGTATCCTCCCTCCCATGCCCTTCTGTCCTGGGCTCCCTCTGTCAGGTGACCTGGTCACTATTTATCCTTCCAGATATATATTTTAAATATCTTATTCAACAGAGGTGTCATAGTTCATACGCTTGCATTTTTCTCGAGTATTATGCTTCTGCATTTCTGAGGTTTATTGTAACTGGGATAACACCTGGCTGAGCAGGTCTGCAGCTGTGGAGAGGCAGTTGTGCATTGGTCCCACTGTGCACACAGTGTGAGCTCACAGTGCATCACTGGAGCGGTCCCACTGTGCACACAGTGTGTCACTGGAGCGCTGTCCATGGTCATTATGCCTGGAGCCACAGTGAGGCTCATGGACAGGAGCGCCTGGTGGTGCTGGCCAGACCCAAGCTTCTTAAACAGGGTCCCAAGAGGGGAGTCTCCCAGAAGATGTGGGCCCAACATAAGGTGTCAGTGTCCCCCCCCCAAAAAAAAACTGAAAAGAAATAAAATCCACTGGTGTTTGGGTACCTGAATTGGAGGTTGATTTAGTGTGGTGCGGAGCCTGTTTAGAGCAAGAAAAAGTAGTGAAGAAAAGGTATGAGGAGTTAAATTGGTTAGAAACTCGCCAGAAAGCCATTAGCCTTAGATTTCTGGTTTACTCGTTGACTCAGAAATTGCACTTAGAAAATAATAGTCAATAACAGTTTAGAAAATAGATATGAATAGTTATTTATAATAGTAACTTATTATATGGATTTCCTAAATGCTTGTATGCCGTGTCCTACCTGTTTAGCGGACAGTTTATTCTGTAAAGACAGTGAAAGCATGTACAAAACAGCCCATTATTAAATAGTACCTAAGGGCAAGGCTCCTTTTTTGCATATCTGTTTATAACTGTTAATACCAGGATTCCACTTTGTATGAGGTTAGGGTGTGGAAATTTTGTTTTTAAAACTTTTCCCTGAGGGGGATAAAGCTCAGTCGGCAGAGTGCTTGCCTGGCAGGAACAAAGCCCCATGCTTCCATTCCCAGTACCACATATGTTAGGATGGTGGTGAACCACCTGCAACAGGCACTGCGGAGGTCGAGGCAGGAGGACCAGCAGTTTAAAGTCATCCTGAACAAGGACATCTCTTGATACCCTTGACTCTTGAGTTTGAAGCCCCATCTCAAAAATACTGAAACCCACCTATTTATTGTCATATATTTCTTTGTTGGGTGGTTCTCATCATGTAAGTTTCATAGACAGAGGCTGATCTACAGCGTAGAGGAATATCTAGTCTATGGAGGAATCTAGAAAGCTGGTGCCTGACCCTGTCTACCTGCCACGTTCCTCTTAGGAGTGGGTAGGAGAGCACTGCCTGAAAGAACCCGAAAGACTCTGCACAGACAAAGAGCTCATCCTGGACCCCGTGCTCTCCAACGCGCAGGCGCAGAAACTGCTGCAGCTCCTCTGCTACCCTCACGGCGTCAAAGAGTGCTCGGAGGGAGACAACCTGCAGACACTGCACATCAAACGCATCCTTCAGGTGAGTGGCGCCCGTACACGTTTGGGTTGCTCTTGTAAGGAGTTACCTATAACTGATTTTTAAAACTCAGCCAGCTCTGATTTTTGTCCTCTCAATCTTATTTTTGTGGACTTACTACAGTTGATTACTGTATAAACACAGAGGCTTCACATTGCATGCATTCGTCAGGGGAACATTAACATTTTAAGTCAGTATCATGTTTACGTGAGAAACCATCTTTGTGGTAGGTTGGTCTTGAATACTTGAGAAACCCTAAAACTGCTTGGAGGGGCTGGAGAGATGGCTCAGCAGTTAAGGTGCTTTTTGCCTACAAAGCCTAATGACCTGGGTTCCATCCCCCAGTACCCACTAAAAGCCAGAAGCACAAAGTGGCACGTGCATATGAGGTTCACTTGCAGCAGCCGGAGGCCCTGGCATGTCCATTCTCTGCCTCTCTGTCTGTCTTCTCTCAATCTCTCTCTGCTTGCAAGTAAACAAACAAACAAATAAACAAACCAAGCCAAACGTTTGGAAGGAGACTGGTGAGGTGAATAGATTTTGAGTTGAAATAGTCCTCTTTTTGTTGAGCCGGGGCATTAGTCTGATGTTGGAGTATTTCCTGGCGTGCACACTGGGAGTGGTAATGGGGCTGATGATCCCGCTGTGCTTTGAGAGGGGCTCAGGGCTGTCGTTCTTTCACCCCAGAACCTGGAGCAGTGGACGCTGCGGCAGTCCTGGCTGGAGCTCCAGCTCATGATCAAGCAGTGCCTGAAGGACCCTGTGAGTATGTGCGGAGAGTCTTGGGGTGTCTGAGAATGAGGGCTCTGTTGGTAAGCTAGCTCTCTTGCATCCAACTCCAGAGCTCGGGGTCTGTGACCGAAATGAACAACTTACTGGACAACATCGCCAAGGCAACCATCGAGGTGTTCCAGCAGTCTGCGGACCTGAATAACAACTCCTCCAGTTCGGGGGTGAACCTGTTCCAGGCCAGCGCCATGGCAAGCGCCGACGCGAGCAGCCCACGACAGAATGGAATCAAGACGTTTTTAAGGTATTTGGGGGGTGTTTTATCGGGCTGTCACGAATGCCTCTCTAGTAAGTAAATGTTAATAGCAGAATGCGGTTTTCTCATTAAACTGCAGGAACTCTGAGGGAAATAATTCTGTGAGACGGTTAAAGCCTAAAGCCGGGTGGGCAGTGCCTCGGCAGTCTGTGGAATCACAGATAAATTTGAGTTTCATTCTTGATTTCCGAGTCTTTGTGTGTGGGGGGGGTGTTCCATGGCATTTATTAAGTAGGAAATTCACTATGTATCTATTTATTGGAAGTTTCGCATAAACAAACTATGGCTATTTGCAGTCAGAACTAGAACAGGTAGGCTTATGAAATCATATAGTAATCTTTTTAATCATGAAAGACAAATTTATTTGTACTTTATCATTGGTAAACTCTTTAAAATTTTAAATCTTAAAAACTTGGGTATTCCTAGGTTTAGACACATTACCATCCTATGTTATAACCACACCCCGAAAGTGTGTTGTTCGTGGGGGGCGGGTGGCTAGCATCAGAAGTGAGCTCACAGCCGTCGAGTGTACAAAGGCCCCCTCGGATGGGCTCCTTCTCCTGCTGCCCATCAGTGTGAGCGGGAAGTGTGAGCCAACGCCTTGTCAGTGGCCAGGGGAAAACCAGCCCCGGAAAGGAGGGCCACTTAGAGCATCCCGTGTCGTGCTGTGGAGGGTGGTGACAGAGAGCAGACCGCGGCATCCTGCTCCTGTGTAACCCCCGTCTCTGATTTTAGCTCCTCTGAACGCAGGGGTGTGTGGTTGGTGGCCCCCCTCATCGCCAGGCTGCCCACCTCGGTGCAGGGAAGAGTGCTGAAGGCCGCGGGGGAAGAGCTGGAGAAGGGGTCCTTGGGGTCTTCCTCCAAGAAAGAGAGAGACCGGCAGAAGCAGAAAAGGTACCAGCGGCGCATGTGCCCCTCGGGGCGAGGCAAGCATGAAGTGGCTGTGGAGATGTCCAGCCTGCTGCCACCACCAGGGGCATGAAGTCAGGGCTACTGGAATGTAGTCTTTAAGAAGTACTTTTAATTAATTTAGTTTCCAATTTGAGAGAAGGTGTGTGTGTGTGAGAGAGAGAGAGAGAGAGAGACAGAGAGAGACAGAGAAAGAGTGTTAGCATCAGGTCCTCCAGCCACTGCAAAGAAACTCCAGATGCACGTACTACTTTGTGCATCTGGCTTTATGTGGGTCCTGGGGGATTGCACGGAAGCTGTGAGACTTTGTAAGCAAGTGCCATTAACTGCTGAGCCATCTCTCCAGCCCAGACTTCAGTCTTTTAATGGAATGGGAAGTACTACTGTGTTGGCCAAGGCTCTGACCCCGGGAAGACCCATGCAGTGATATTTACCACACTACTAAAGTGATATTAAAGTGATATTTACTACTCAGTTCTACCAGTGTGTCCAAATCACCGTTGACCAGTTTAAAATACAGCCTTCTGGGGCTGGCGGCATGGCTCCACCTGAGCTCGGGTCCCCACACTGTGAGAAGCCGGCTGTGATGGCGTGCACCTGTCGCTCCAGTGCTGGGGCGGGGGTGTCAGAGAGGAGGACAGCTAGTGAGCAACCCAGTGAGCAACCAGAACCCTGTCTCAAGGAAATAAGAGACAGAGCGGCAGAATAGAATAAGTGATGTCATCCACTGGCCTACACACAGGTAGGCACACTATGTGCACCTAAACACATGTGTGCACACCCCCAAAATCTAAAAAACAAAGGGAATACTGACCCCTTCGCTTTAGATCAGTGTATACAGGGGTGGGTAGGAACCTGTGTTCCACATTTTATTTTTAATAATTTCTAAGAATTCTTTTAGGCACTGATGTTTAAAACTGAATTACTTTTAATTCTGGCATGCTGGACACTAAAATAATTCATAATATTTCTGAGGAATCTTGCTTTGAATTAGTGGTTAAAACAGATTATTAAAGGCTACCAATACCAATGTCTTCTTTATTTGCTTTATGTCTGAGGAAAGTTTTCAGTAATTACTTTGGGAAGTGGATCATATAACTGAGAAGGAACAGAACCTAACTATAAATTCAATATCCCAATAGTTTCAAAGAAAGAAAATTAATTTCTTCCATTTTATAAGAATTTCAGTACATAGGTTTCTTGCCCCTGGTTGGTAATATTGTCATGGCTGTTCTTTGCTGTCCTCTTACGAAATGACCTTTCCTCAGCATAACATAAGCTGACTGAAATATTGTGGCTTGGACCTCATCTTAAGAATTTCTGGGGCTGTGCAGATGGCTCACTGGTTAAAGGCACTTGCCTGAAAAACCTGCCCACTTGGGTTTGATGTCCCAGGACCCAGTTAAAGCCAGATGCACAAGGTGGCGCATGCGTCTGGTGTTGGTTTGCAGAGGCTGGAGAAGTGCTCCCATTCTCTCTTGTTTTCTCTCTCCTCTTTCTCTCTCCTTTCCTCCCTCTGAAATAATATAGTAAAATGTTTTTTAAAAGGAATTTTTATTTTTAATGATCACTCTATCAATTGTTCACTAATTAAAGATAGTTTATTAATATTTTATTAACATGCAATTTAGAATAGTTTTTTTTTTTCGCTCTTTACTCCTGCAGACTAGAGCCTGGCACAAGAAATCCTCAGCTTTTGGAGTCCTTAGACCTGTGGCTAACCCTAACTTTACCAATACTGTTTGATCTTGAGAAATACACTGAAAAAGAATATATAAATAAATATATATATATATGTATATGAAATCTGCCTATTGACCACATAGTCAAAAACACACAGAGAAGTCTGTTTTCTAAGTTCTCCAATAAAACCTTTAAGTGAGAATTTCCTCCGTTTTTCATTTTATCCTATGTATGAATCCTTTCTGCTGTATATTTAAAAATCCCCCTAGTTAAGGTAATTTATTATCTTCCTCCCCCTCCCACAACACTCACATGTGCTTTCCAGGGGAATAGAGCACATCAGTTCATTCAGAAACTTAGAGTAGTTCTTTCGTCTTGTAAATACAGGTCTGAGTTCCCTTTCCCTGTGTTCTGGGGCTGCTTCCCACCCCTTCTTTATCTACTAGTAAAATCAAAGGAGATGCATCGCCCAGGGAAAGTCCGGCTGTGCAACCTGAACCCTTTCGTTCTTTCTCCTGGATCCACTGACCCTTTCTTCTGATTCTTTTTTGTAGCATGTCTCTTTTGAGTCAGCAACCTTTCCTGTCCTTGGTCCTCACCTGCCTCAAGGGGCAGGACGAGCAGCGGGAAGGCCTCTTGGCATCTCTCCACAATCAAGTCACTCAGGTAAAGTGCAGCAGGAATCTTTCTAGGGCATTCCATTAGGGCACCGCTCTTTCCATTGGATGCTGGGGACACCCTCGGGCCTGGCATGATGGCCACCAGATGTATATGAAGTCAAGTGTTCCGTATGGCTTATAACCCCAGCAGTGCCCCTGAGCAGAAGCCCCTGAGCTCTCTTGCTTCTGCGGTGGGGACAGCAGTGGCGCAGGAGTGTGTCCTGCTCCTCACACAGGGCCTCCACCACTTCAGCAGCTTTGTTCAGTTGCCTTTTTTAGTAAGTTTCTCTTCCCCTGCCGGAGCTTGAATCAGTGGGAATGTGAGGAACTAACCCACTTTATACATTCTTATGGCATTTAGCTATCTTGGTCTAAGATGCCACATTTCCCAAAATAGTATCAATTCTCTTTATCAGCTAACAAATGCCCCTGAGTTAGCAAGCAACCTTTCCAATAAGATGTCAAAATAGGGGGCTGGAGAGATGGCTCACCTGTTAAGGCACTTGCCTGCAGTGCCTAAGGCCCCGGGTTCAATTCCCTAGGACCCACATATGCCAGACCCTCAAGGTGGTGGCCCTGGTGCTTTCTCTCTCTCTCTCTCTCTCTCTCTCTCTCTCTCTCTCTCTCTCTCTCTCTCTCTCTCATCTCTCTGCTTGAAAATGAATAAAAAAATTTTTAAAAAAAGATGTCAAAATAGTACACAGAGCGTCTCCAGAAATGTGTGGTGGGGCCGATGTGAAATGGGATTCTGTCTCCAGGATATAACTCCGGAAGAGCAGCTAAATAATGTATTCAAAATGTCATGAATGGTTGTGTGATGGCATCCTAAAGCATTTCCCAGACGTGAATGTGCGCATGCATTCCTGTGTACATATGTATGTATATTCCTAGGTAAGATGCTCTTCTGCTCAGATAGACAAATCATGACAGAGCCAGGCTTTTGTCCGCTTGGAAGAAGAGCAGGACAGTTAAAAGTTTATTTGACCTTCTTTGGTAATTTGTTAAAACTTCCTAGTCGTCATTGGCTGCCAGTAGAAAGCTTAATTTAATTTTCCAACATGAGAAACTTGTGAATTTTAATAGATAAAAGGTTTTGTGCTGTCATTGTTCTGTGGTTGTTGTTCACCCTGATGTTAGATTTTAAGTAACTGGAAGGAGGAGAGATACCAGGACGACGTAAAAGCCCGGCAGATGATGCACGAGGCGCTGCAGCTTCGCCTGAACTTGGTAAGGATGTCTCTAGATCCTTCCCTCTGCCACCGCTGCCTGCGGTGGGATGTTTCTAGAACCTTCTCTCTATGATACCTGTCCAGATGTGAACACAGCTGCAGGTCTCAAACCCCAGCTGTGTGGCAGCATGAAGGTGAAGCCTTCACTGTCTGCTCTCTGCCCACTTCCCTTCCTCCAAGCCTTTGGCTTCCTTGGTCCTTTCCTTCCTTCCTGCCTGTCTGGGCTGAGGTCCAGGCTGTAGTAGGCATTTTAAGCTTTTGATTTCTCTTTTGCCAATGCCCTCATCCGGCAAACCTCTCTCTCTGTCTCTCTCTCTCTGTCTCTGTCTCTTTCTCTGTCTCTCTCTCTCTGTCTCTCTCTCTCTCTCTGGCTTTTGGAAGGTCTGAGAGGTCTGGACTTTGAGGTGAAGGTTAGTTTCTGCTCTACCTCGGACTTGTCTGTCCCAAAGGTAGCAGACTGTCCATCAATCTGGTGATGCAACCAGGTCCCACGGGCATGTGTTAGAGAAGTGGAACAGGTCTCTCACATTCTAAACTCCCTTGAACGTTTCATCTTCTCCTTAGACAGACACACTGGTGCTGGATGCTTGGCAGGGAGCCGGCAGGCCTGGGCCTAGCTTCCTGCTCCCATTCCTTTTGTGTTAGTCAGCATTTGTATACTTACAGCGTTAGAGTCAATAGTAATGGAAAAAACCCAAGTTGCAGATGGCCTGACTCATAGTTTAGAACTGAACAGAATGCCAGTTTTGTTAGTGTCCACACTCGAGCACTAACCTCCTCTCTTTCATTTCTGAATGATCAAACCATGTTGAAGGAATTAAAAACCGTGAGACACATAGCTAAGTGGGAAAGAAGATGGGTAATTCAGCAGGCAAAGCCCGGCTCTGAACTCCCCTTCAGCAGGCAGAAGTTGGGCATGTGTAGTGACGGAATCCTGTGTTCTCCTTGGGTCTCGTACTAGGTAGGAGGGATGTTCGACACGGTGCAGAGGAGTACCCAGGACACCACAGAGTGGGCCCTGCTGCTGCTTCAGATCATCACGTCAGGGACCGTGGACATGCACACTAACAGGTAGGTCCCTGTCACAGAGCTGCGACCGACTGGCGATAAATTCGTCCACCTCTTGTTGGTTGAGGCACCACGAAGTTTCATGCCTTCTGTAGAAACCTTCAGGGTTAGGGTTAAGTGCCTCTTATCTTCTGTGCAAGAATAAAACGCTCGTTTTCTTCCGTCTCTCAGTGAATTATTCACAACCGTTCTTGACATGCTGGGTGTTTTAATCAATGGGACACTGGCCTCTGACCTGTCAAGCGCATCCCCAGGGGGAACCGAAGAGAATAAGCGGGCTTACCTGAACCTCGTCAAGAAGCTCAAGGTCAGTCTGTGGCTGGCCTCTAGTCCCATTTCAAGTTGTTTGGGGATTTGTTGCCTACTCACTAATTTAAATATTTATGGCACTAAATTAAACGAAAGGTGATTATTTGTTGTTACCAAAGCTTTATCAGTCCCCAGAGTTGCAAATATGGTATCCCAAAGAGTCTTCTTTTTAAAAAGTTATATTTTTAAAACATGTTTAATTTTTAAGCAGCATTAGAAAACCATCATCAAATGTAACCAAAATGCCCACACTAGATTTAGCTTAGCCCCATGTCAACTGAAAAAATAGCATTTGCAAAGGTGTTTGTGAATCTGACTCATCAGCCACTAACAGTCCCGAAGTAAACAATAAGCAAACAGTGCAAATGTGTGTGTATAGAGACATATATATGTATACATATATATATGTCTATACGGTCTGATGACTACCAATAAAATAACTGGTGGTTACCTTATGGTCTGACCCTGGACAGCAGGAAACCTTCCGTGTGTGCGGCGGCTCCAGCCTCCAGATGGCAAATGTCCCCTGGAGTTTTGTCACCTCAGCAATCTAGCATCTGTTGTGTAACTACACTGCCTTTATGCGCTGTTTTCTATTTTCTGCTCCAATAGAAGAAATGAAACAGGTCGGCCATAGAGGCCTTGAGGGTAAGGAACACGCTAGCTCTGAACAAGGAAGTGTGTCTTCGCCGGAGCTTCCTTCTGCATTCGCTGTCATATCTGAACTTCTGTCTCACTTCTCTCGCTCTCGCTTTCTCCCCCCACCCCGTTTTTCTTTTAGAAAGAGCTAGGAGACAAGAGGTCAGAAAGCATTGACAAGGTCCGACAGCTGCTACCTCTACCCAAGCAGACGTGTGATGTCATCACGTGTGAACCGATGGGTTCCTTGATTGACACAAAGGGAAATAAAATTGCTGGGTTTGACTCCATAGATAAAAAACAGGCAAGAGTAAATGTTTGTTTTTTTTCTCGTATGTAAATATGTCTATTTACAGAATCCGTCGATTTTTCTTGTTCTTAGAGATTATTCAAAACATCTCAATTTTTAAGGCGTGTTTTTGACCTCAAAGTGCTGTAGTTTTTAGCATTATAAATAAGTCATATCTTTATTTTTTAAATATTTTATTTATTTGAGGTATGAGGAGAAAAAGTATGTACACGCCAGGTCCTCCTGCCACTGCAAATGAACTCCAGACACATGGGCCACTTGTGCGTCTGGCTTTACGTGGGTGCTGGGGAATTGAACCCAGGCCGTCAGACTTTGCAAGCCAGTGCCTTTAACCACTGGGCCATCTCTCCAGCTCAGTATCCTTAAAGAGCTTCATTTAAAGTGCTTACCTGAATTTAAGTAGATCTCTGAACTTTACCAAAGAAGTACTAAGTAAAATCTTAGTGCATAAATCCAAAGATTTTATGTCAGAATTGGAAACAGCATGAAGATATTATTGGCAAATATCTTCAAGTGTACATGGTATCATTTTAAATGTTATGATACTGCATATTCTTACCAATGAAATGTTGTTAAATGGCTAGTTGTTTTATGTAAAGTTTTATAGAAAGTTCTTTAAAATAGCAGAGTGGAGAGTTCTTTCTTAAGTGGATAGAAGAAAGAAATTACCTTCATTCTGCACTCAGAGATAAGTGTCAGAGTCCCTGCCTCAGGAGGAAGTAGAGCAACAGTTATAGATAGAGATCCCTGTGTGTCCTGAGGAGGGCGTTAGGAGCATGCCATGATCCCTGTGTGTTATGGTGAGGAGGGTCTTAGGGGCATGTCGTGATCCCTGTGTCGTGGAATTGCATAAGTACCCGACCCCTGTGTCATTAAAGAGTTGGAGTTAGCGGTGGTCCGGTTGAGTTGGGCTCTTTGGCAGAGCAACATCCAGAATCCATCTGAATATGTCTTCTTCATATCCAAAGAAAGTGACAGTAGGAAGCCATGCTTTACCTGTGGTTTACAGCCTTGGTTTTGGAAGGTCCCAGCAGGAAAGAGGAAGCGTAATTAAGAACAGGAATACTCACATCTCAGCCTAAGAGGCTGTATTGGCTATTTTGAGTAGAAACGTCCTTGAATTGATAGGCTGGGGAAAGTACGAGAGAAATCACCCTTGATTGTTACAAATGAGGAAGTTACATTTTCAGAAACAGAAGACTTTCTAGTCACTGAAGGTGACTGTAGTTGAAAGATTACACTGATACCTGCTTCTGTAATTCAGTTGTCCTATTGCTTCTGCATTCAGAGAATGCGAATCGAGTACCTGCAGGTCCCCATGTGAAATCCAGTCCTTACAGGTTGGATTGAAGTTAATGGAAACTAATGAGAGGCTGTCTGTCTCTTGACCCTTAAATTTTGTATTAATCTAAAAATAAATATATTCCAGAGATTAGTCACTGGCTACTATTTTATATAGAAAGGCCACCTTTGGAGTATACTTCAGATGACATGCTTTATAAAACTCACTAAATGAAAAATGTCATTTTATAGGAAACTGTCCTAGACCATCTTGTGTTTCCTGAGTCAGCACGGTAGATCATCCTAAGCCAGCTTGCCCTGGGAGTCAGGAGAAGGTTGGAAGGTGTCCTCACCGAGTATTATTTTGTCACAGGGTCTCCAGGTCTCTACGAAGCAGAAGGTGTCCCCCTGGGACTTGTTTGAAGGCCAGAAGAACCCAGCCCCTCTCTCCTGGGCCTGGTTCGGGACAGTCCGCGTGGACAGGAAGGTCATCAAGTATGAGGACCAGCACCGCCTCCTCCTGTACCACGCGCACCCCATGCCCAAGCCCCGGGGCTACTACCTGGAGCCCCTGCCCCTGCCTCCCGAGGAGGACGAGGAGGAAGAGCCCACATCTCCAGTTTCTCAGGAGCCAGAAAGGAAGTCAGGCGAACTGTCAGATCAGGGGAAAACTGCAACAGATGAAGAAAAGAAAACCAAGGGAAGGAAGCGGAAGGCAAAATCCAGCTCCCGAGTAGATGTGAGTGGGGAAAGGGCGGAGAAGCTTGGCTCATCAGCCTGTCGCATGGGATTGACTGTCAGCCCAAGGGCTTTCCTAGAAACGTCACTGAGAGTAGTTGCCTTTGTTTCAACATTCATGCTAACAGATATCTGTAATAATTGACTGAAAGGCACATTGTTAGAGCTACCTTCTCACTGGAACAAGCACCTGACCACAAGCAGCTGATGGGAAGAAGAGTTCCCCTTGGCTTACCATCTCCAGGGGAAGCGTCAGCGTGACAGGGAAAACATGGCATGAACAGAGACTGGACATCACCTCTGAGTGCAGGTGGTCAAGAGTGAGCTGGGCTCTGGCCAGGGGAGCTACAGCATCCCAAAGCTCCCGCCCCAACAGCACACCTCTTACAGCAAGGACGCATCTCCCAAATGACACCAGACATTCAGAACACATAAGTTTATGGGGGACACCTGATTCAGACCACACACACATCACGATTTGTCTCAAATAGCAGAATTAAAGCTTTTGATTTTTTTCCCCTCTTTCACTTTTAATACTTGTTTAATTTTAGGTTTCTGTTAGGAATAGTACTGTTTTTACTTTAATGCCTCCTATTTTCCCTGGGTTTGAAACATTTATTTTCTTAAAACTATAAAAATCCCATCTCCTTAAATATTTTTATTGTTATATAATATGTTTAAAATATTTTTCTTATTTTGGCTGAATGATATCTGCAGTGAATTCACATTAAAGAGCTCGGTCTGCTTTTCCCTGAATGAAATCACACCTGGCTCATCTAATCGTGTGTGTCCCAGGCATCTTGCCTGTCTAATCGTGCATGTCTGAGGTGTCTTACGCCCGTATGTCCTCTCGCTTTAACCCAGATTTTTCTAAAGATAAAATAAATCTAGTCTGAATTAATTTCACCTCTTTCTTCCCTCTTCCTTTTCCTTGCCAACTTAAATGCTCTCTTTCGATCAACAGAAGTCTATGAGACAATAATTAAAATATGAGTTTATGCACCATGAGGTGTATTAGCAAGAATAGCTTTTCCATGTAAACTTGGCCCGGGAAATACTTGAGGGAGGGATTTGAGATGATTCTCTATAAAATTCAAGGGTGCTGTTTCCAGAGGAGTGTCCACAATCGAACATTGAGACAGTCATGAATAATTACTGTTGTGTTCTTCTGTGTCTGAGCTAAAGCATGCGTCTTCCTTGGTAATCAGTGCTCTTGTAGGAATGGCTGTTGTCACTTTCGGATGTCACTAGAGTGTTGGGCCCCTCTCCTCATTCATTCTTCCCAGGAGAATACCTTTGTCATGAATAGTCTAGAATGACTCTCTCCTAAACCTGAGGCACCCTGGCCTGCCTATCCACCTTGATGGGCTTTCAAAACCCTAAACACATCTTACTCCCCACTACCACCTCTTTTAAAGGGGATATACCTCTTTATCAAATGCCAGGACACTGAGATTTTCATTCATTTTCCTGCTTGCCCTGTAAGGCTAAGTGGGAAAGGACAGATGGGTGCAGAGAGAGACCTTGTGACGTGCTCCTTGGTCCATGGCTGATATAAAGTCAGGGAAGCATGGGTCCAGGGAATACTTGTCCTTGTGAGCTGTCTTGAGAATTGTGGATAAGATAGCATCTCAGCCAGGAATAGTTAAAGCGTCGAGGGCCTTTCTGACCTAATTCCCACCCAAACCTCAGGTATCAGGAGGGCTTTCCAAGGTGCAGTTATGAGGAGACGTGTGTAGTGTTGGTATCTGAATGCATTCTTAGCCGTGTACTACAGAAAATACGCTTTCTGTCTCTACCTGTTACAAGCTGTGTATTGTTTACTTGGAGGTGACGCCATGTGCTTCGGTAGGTGAGTGTTCTACCCACTGACCTACATCCAGCCAAACGCTCTCTGAATACAAGTTTTAGCTTACATGAGTGTTTCACAGGGAATAGGTTGCAACTCTTAAAAAATCATTTTCATTGAAAATTTGATACTTGAACACCTATGACACTTTGATCCCTTCCTATTTCCCCCTTTTGTCCCCCCTCCCCCTCCCATTCCATTGGCACCCCCCCCCTTTCCCTTTTATAAAAACAGCCCTGGATCCAGGGTCGGGGCAGCTCAGGAACAGAAAGAGTTTTTATTGCTTAGCTCTGTGGTGTGTTTTGGAGTTAAACTTTTTCAAAAATCTTTTTGTTGAAGGAATACCAGCAGAGCCACGCGTACCGAGCGCCCCCCAACTACTCTCCCGTGTCCTCCCAAATGACGCACCATCCGCAGCCCACCTTGTGGGGCTACAACCTTGTGAGCCAGCCTCAGCAGCCCGGCTTCTTCCTTCAGAACCAGTCTCTTAATCCAGGTAGGTAACGAGGTGAAGAGCAGCCTGGGGTTCTCTTGTTTCAGCCTGAAACTTCCACCGATTTGGGGGGTTTCAGTCATCAAGGGCTCTGATGACATCTTTGTGATTTTTGTTTGTTTGTTTTTGAGGTAGGGTCTCTCTCAAGCCCAGGCTGACCTGGAATTCACTATAGAGTCTCAGACTGGCCTCAAACTCGTGGCTGTCCTCCTACCTCTGCCTCCTGAGAGCTGGGATTAAATGCATACACCACCACACCTGGCTACAAATGCCTGTTTTTAAAAGGATGATACAAACTTCATACTTACATACATACATGTGTGCTATTATTGTATGACTTGTCACTTTAAAATACCAAACCATAGGCCTGGAGAGATGGCTTAGAGGTTCAGGCATGTGCCTGCAATGCAGAAGGACCTGCGTTCAATTCCCCAGTGCCCATGTAAAGCCAGATGCACAAGAGGGCACATGTGTCTGGAATGCAGCAATGCATTCTCTCTCTCTCTGTCTGTCCCCCCCCCCAAATAAATAAATAAAATATCTAAAAAAATACCAAACCATGGTTTTTTTGTTTTTTTTTTTTAGGCTCCAGGTTGGACCCTGCAGGCTCCTTTGTCCCCACCAATACCAAGCAGGCCCTGTCTAACATGCTGCAGAGACGCTCCGGTGCTGTGCTGCAGCCCTCGGCCCTGCACACCATCCCCTCACAGCAGCAGCAGCTCCTGCATGTGAAGCTGCTGCAGCAGCAGCAGCAGCAACAGCAGCAACGACTCCTCAGACCGGCCCCAGCTCGCCCTTTCCAGCAGGTTCGTTCAGAGCTGCACTGAGCCTCTGCGCTTCCTTCCTGCTCCAGCCAGGAGTGCTGTGGGCTCTGGGCTCTCAGTGTGTGCACACGTGGTTACGGGACATCTCTCTCACGGGTCCATCGGTACACTTCTGTCCACGCAGCTCTCTGTGTGCACATTAGTTATGGGGACATCTCTCACAAGGGTCCGTCATCCTCTTCCTCCCTGGTTTTGTGTTATTGATCAAAGAACAAGTCAGATGTCTTAGGTGGCTTAACGTTGTCCCAAAATAACTAAAGGAATGCCACTAACCTCAGTCAACTGAACAAGCAGGCCTCTTATCCTTGAGGGGACTGTCGGAGCCTCCGTTCTGTATTATTACATCCTATATCATCTTCTTTCACCACTACTTTCCTGCCTAATCTTGAGATTTTATTACTTTTACTTTGTGTTTCTAAAAGCCCTGATGTTTCTCATTGCTTTGCCTTGTTCTGTTTTTAGTCTGTGCTTAGTAGGTTATAAGAAGTGTATGGCTTTTGTATGTGTGTGGTGCTAGGGATCGTACCCACAACCTAGAACCTGCGAAGCAAGCCCTTTACCAATGAGCTGCATCCCCAGCCCAGAAATCGTAATGTCGTTCTTGATTTGCATTTCTGTTTCTCTGCCCTGTCGCCTACTGCTCTTTTCAGATCTCGCAATTATACTTAATAAACATTGCTGAAAGTTAGCTACATCTTAATAGACTATGAAGTATATGGATCAGTTTAATGAAATTTTAGCAAAAGAAGTGAGGTAGGGTTGTGCCTTTTTTTTAGCTTGTGTATTTTCTAATTTTTATATACAATCCACACACTCTTTTGATAATAGCTCACACTAGCATGGAGTTCCATCCCCAACTCTTAGAAGAAACAGAAATGCACACATTATTTAGTTATGCAGCCATGGGGAAGGAGAGTTCTTTGAGAACAGCTGAAGTCTGTACCCAGAATTCTATGGTGCCTGGAAGCTTTCTTGGAAATGGTAGCTCCTCTTCTCTCTTCTAATAGATAATATATAAACTAGTAGACAACATATAAATTGTTAGGTATTATATAAACTATTAGATAATATATAAAGTATTAGATAATATATAAACTACTAATATAGCTGGAAGAATGTAGCCCAATAGGGTATTGTGACTGGAAAAAAATTCTTCTTTTAATGATCCTTCAAAAGCCAGAATCAAAGTGGAATTGTATGGAATAGAAATAATAGTGATAATTATAGTGCAGGATGCTGGACACAATTCCATTTTAAAATATTTATTTAAGAGGGAGAATGAGTGGGTTTGGGCCTCCTGCCACTGCAAGCTAACTCCAGATACACGCATCACTTTGTGCATCTGGTTTTACGTGGGTACTGGGGAACATTAGGTCATTAGGCTTTCCTTTAACTGCTGAGCCATCTCTCCGGGCCCACAATTTCTTTTTCAAGTACTGATCATTTCATGGTGAAACTGCTGGGGACATGTTGATGGTTCTAATTGAATTGAATTGCTTTCTTGGATTAAATACCTACATAGACGTGAGTTTCCTTCACTACCCAAGTTCTAGTAATATTTTGGGGTTGGGTTTTCCTTAGTTTTTGACTTCTTGTAGATCTTACAGTACATAAATAACAGCGTCACTCCTTAGGAGTTTTCTTATTCCAGAAGTCCATATCCTCAAATGTAGCCAAGACATTGGAGAATTTCTTTCTCTAGATATTTGTACCTGGTCTTGGAATTTTAGCAGGTGCTATTCTAGCCGGGTTTAGTTTCTGCCAGCCTCTGGCAGGGCTCCTTCTGAAGCTAGATGTCCAGTAACTCACTGGTTGCCCACTTTTCTTACAAGATCAAGCAGTGAGCCTACAGGATTGTGGATCCCCCTTCACCTGCTGTAGGCAGCACACAGAAGTCTGTGAGGTATTTCCCAAATGAACGAACTCATGACTTATGGAGCTATTTTCAGGGTCCAAGAGCATCTTAGCAGCCTGACCCCTCCTCAGTGTTCTTTCCACCCACATCACCATGACAGCCGCCTTCATGCTCCTGGAAGGGCAGACCCTGGCAATGGCCACTTTGAAAACCTAGATGCACAGAAGAGAGGGAAATTCTGAGGTCTGGCTGTGTCTTAGCCCCGTTTCACCTCTTCCCACCTACCGGAGAGAAGCTGATTTGTGTAGGAACCAGCTGCTCTCCGCTGACACTCCAATGGCTCCATAACCTGGTTCCACAGCCAAGACCATCCATGACCGTCAGTCATGAATCCTGCTGCTGTGACTATGTTCATTTGCTTCAGAGGCCTGAAGACATTGTCTGAGCATGGGTCCAATTACCTGCTGTCATGGAGATCATCACACTCGAGTATATTGCCTTGCAGTGTGGTACCCACTTACAGGCAATTCGGAGATCTGTGGCAAGGAGACCTGTTTGTGTTCTTCTCAGTTATAGTCTTAACCCAGACCTGACAGACCTCCATTCCTTCCTCACTGCCCCTCATTCGAATGAATAGCTTCCCTTAGAACGGACTCCTAGGAAGTGCTCAGAACCTGTGCCTGATCTACATGTTCTGACTGCTTGATTAGCACTAATTTTCTAATTTTTTATTTGAAGCTATTAGCACATACCATTGTCCTTTTCTTTAAATGTGTTAATCATTGATGGTGCATGAAAGAACAAGTGTCTTCCTAGCTTAATTACATTAATTGTCTCTAATGAGTCATTTATCTGAGAAGTAGTTATTTTCCCCGCCAAGTATTCCATTGCCTTTTTAAAAGTCAGATTGGGTTAGTCTGTGACCAGTGATGCCACTGTAACTGCTTCTGTTCTCAGATGCAGCTGGCTGTGTGCGGGACTAGTCTGAGGCACTCACCAGGTATCTACATCCTCCAGGAGTATGTGACCTGCTGATGTGCTTGCTTCTTGTCTGTTTAATGGGACCCATTTGTCCTGAGACTTGCCCCTGGATCTGGGCTGGGAAGCAGTCTGGCCTCACAGTGGGGTTCCAACATCCCGTAGATATAACTTGTGTTCCTACCTGTATCCCACCATGTAACGTTCAGCGTGGACGGTTCTCTTCTATGACTATTACCTTAGTATGAGCAAAGCCCCACTCTGTACTGTATCATTTGGCATATAAATTAATGAATTTAAAGGGTCTTGGTCTGGACTCCCTAAAACATTGCTCAAAAAAGAAATATTTCTTCTGTATTTTGGCTTCCCATATTATTTGGCTAGAAGTGTCTTATCTGTTTTGTCTATTCCGTTTTCTGGCTGTCCTTTCTGTATCCATTCTGGAAGAATCTGAAAACAGAATGGTGATGTTCCTGCTATCATTCCTTTTTCAAAGTAAACTTTGTAGCGTTGCCCCTTGGTCGTCAGAATGAGAAGTGGGCTTCTTCTGTGCTGGATGACCGGTGAAGTCACCTTACTGTCCTCAGCTCATAGTTGAGAATGTATTGGAGTCTTGAACACACTGGCCATGTTCAGTTTAACACAATTCTTTTCTGAGAGTTTTGTCCCCTTTGAACACCTCATGGTTTCCATCATAGACGTGTATGATACAGAAAGAAAATCACCCTCATCTCTGTCCAGTTGTGACCTGTCTTTCTGAGCTCTCCCTTCTCTCCGTAGCAATGACATCACTGCCAGAGGAATTCATGGCATGCTGATGCGTAGGCCAATGCACGATGACGCAACCATGCCCTGCTCACCACATGCCGCGCTGGCTGTGTCCAGATTCTAACTACGTGCATCATCTCCAGCTCTCTCCCCTACGGAGAAGATGACTTTTGAGCCCAGCCTCGGGCATGCATGTTGTAACACGTCACCTCTGTTGCTTTGCCTGGGCTAGCTAAGAATGCATGGTTGGCATTGAAGTACTTACGGGCTTCTATATCAGAGAGCCAGCCCACAACATAGACCCATGAAGTGTTAGAATAGAAATGAGCAGAAGTCTCAGATGGGAATGTGTGTCAGCTTGTTTCACGGACGTTTTAATTGGCAGCAACACACTCCCCTAATTGTGTATTCAAACTTTGAAAATATTTAGGTTATTAAGTAGTTTTAAAAAATATTTTATTTACTTATTTGCAAGGAGAGAAAGAGAATGGGCACACCAGGGCCTCTGGCCACTGCAAATGAACTCCAGACATATGCACCACTTTGTGCATCTGGCTTGATGTGGGTACTGGGGAATTGAACTCAGGTCATTAGGTTTTGCAGGCAAGAGCCTTACCTGCTGAGCCATCTCTCCATCCTTTAAGCATTTGCTCTATGGACAGTCTACCCAGTAGTTCTTTCAGTAAAGAACATTCAGAGGTTCTTCTGAAAATACTCAGTTCTTGAGATTTTATGGCACTTGCAGAATCAGGTGAGGATTTTATTAATCAAATCAAAGGCTTGAATTAAATTCTCAAATTTAAGAATATTTAATAGACAGCTTAGGCTTGCTGTGGGTGTTGATTGTCCCATGGTCCTGTCATTCAGAAAGAAGACACTTTCCACCTGTCATTAACTTACCTTTTTTGATAAAAGTATTAGTATAGAAAAAAACATTTTTGTTTGGTAAGTACTCAAAATCGCCAGCAGGTTCTTTGATTTTTAAATATTTATTCAACTAACCAAAATGTGAATCATTGCCGTCCTTTTACCCTTCGCTGCTGTTCTCCCATATTACAATTCAACAAATACGTGTTCAACCAGGTTATTTATCGTGCTTGGGCATGTTGACGGAGTAAAGGCTACGACTGTATGAGCCGTATTTATTTTAGAGTGAGTCAGGCTGTTCTAGCTGTTGGTGTTGGTAGTAATTGATCCCAGACAAGCTGTATTTCAAGTGAAAACATTAAGTGAAACTGGTCAATGAGAGCTCTGATCCTGATGGAATCTCTGTGTCTGTTGTCTGTACTCAAAACAGTCTGTTGTGTTACGGAAACCTTTCGGTCAGTAAAGTTCTTGCCTTGCAGACACAATGGCCCAAGTTTGATCCATAGAACCCGGGTCCATGGCAGGAGTGATAGTGATTGTTTACTGCTCCGGTGGAGGCAAGGCCAGGCAATAACCAGCAGGCCCCTGAGCTCCCTGGCCGGCCAGTCTAGCCTAACCTGTTAGGTCCAGGCCAATGGGAGGCCCTGTCTTGAGGTGGATGAGTACCTGGGGATGGCTTCCACACACTTGTACACAAGGACACATGGTCACATGCTGCTCTCTGTATACATGCAAAGCCCCAAACAGACAAGAAGAATCTCTATGATACAGCCAAAACTTTTAGCTCATATCCTGTGTTGTTCCAGCCATGGGCACTCAGAAACTTCCAAACTAAGAGTCATAAACAAACCTTTTCTGCCGGGTGGCTAATGACAAATCACTGGTTGTGGCTTTCCTCATACAACTAGTCTCTTTGCATGCCTTCAACACTATTACACTTACTGGAGAGTTACTACAGTGCAGATTAGAGGTGTGGCCAGCCCTCCTTCAGAAAGGGCTAACTGAAGGAGAGCTTGCTGACGGAGAAGAGAATAAGACCCAAGGAATTGTGGGCTGTGCTCAAGGGTGACTTACCCCAAACCACACTTAGCAGATACATAACTTTCTAATTGAGTCAATATCTATTTGACCTCAGATACTTCTCCTGCCCAAAGGAAAAAAATACAGCAATGGTAGAATTTTTCCTATGGAAACTAAGAGGGAAGTTCTGATAATACATCTTCCCAGGGGGGATTTGGAAAGTAAAAATTTTAGGGAATATAATAGAATTATGTGTTTGTTTATAGAGGCAAACCAAAAGAAAAGTACATAAAAAGATCATGTCTAGAACGTTCCCTCAGGTCTCAATGATGAGATGAACTTCCAGGACTAGTAGAATGTTCTAGCTGACTGTAGATCAACCCCTCAGTAGACATGCAGGTGTCTGGGCAGGTGGAATTCAAGGAGCACAGCCGATGTCTTCAGCTCTCTCCTGGTGATGAGGCCCCGTCTCCTCCTGGGCTGGACTTCCTTCCCATGCATAAGCACTCTTGACCTTGCTTCTTGACTGTTGTAGTTAAACAGAATCAATCAGAATAAAGAGGGAAAGGCTGGGTTCCTTCCTAGATGTTAATGTAGACAAAAATGAAGCAATAAGATCAACTCGACTCTACCTGGTAATAAATCTTCAGCGTTGAATAAAATACAAATTTTCAAGACCAGCCGTGGAACTAAAACTTAGGGATAATTGGTAAATTAATTTCTGTTAAAATATAAACCCCAGCTTAACTCTGGATTTCTGAATCTATTTTCTCAACACACACTTATTGATCCTCTTACTGTGTGTCAGACACTGGCTGGGATCTGATTAACAATAAACGATGCACAGGTTGGAATGTGTTCAACCGACACCATTTAAAAAGACTTTTCCTAAATCCCAGTGCTCCGTTTTCTCCCACACAGTGATCCTCAAATAGCGTTTGTAAAATCTTCCAAGTGCCTCAAGAATTATTTTTTTTCTCTCAATAAATCCTACTGCTGGCATTATTCTGGCTAAAAATTGAAAGAAATTAACAGAAAAGCAGGAATCGATTTTGGTCTGGTAGGAGGGATTAAGGTATTTCCCTTGAGACCTGCTTGTGGCCAGCTGGGAGGGTTTGTGGTTTTCTCGGAATGGCGGACCCTTCCATTCCCTAGTGCTCTTGGAGATGAGGGAAGGAACGTAGTATGTCCGCATATGAGCAGCTCTCCACAGACAGACATGGTTGACAGGCCTTCGGGATGTCAAAACTGTGTTTTCGTTTTTCATCCCTTTCTCCTTCCTCCGTTACAGTTACAGTGTCTTTCCCTGAATAGTATATTTGTGATCTTTTGTAGAAAAATAATTGTAATTTTTTAAATCTTCATGACCTCAGCTACTAGTTGTCAATCGTTTGTCACCCAATAACAGATATATTTTTATTTGTATTCTAATTTTCTAAAGCCACCCTCCCTGCAATTTATAATCTATTCAAGAATTTCAATAATTTCAATAATTCAAGAATTTTCAAGAATCTAAGGAGTAATGAAGAATTGGATCTGGTTTATGCATGGGCATATGGCTATCGGGTGGATATCCTGCCCTGTTTTCTTCAAGCCCAGAACAAAGACTTAACACTCTTACCAACTTATCAACCAAGACTTCTTAACAACCCCAGGGTTCTAATATATGTGTAATAGTTCAGCATGTATACATATGTGTGTATGTATATGCTGAATAGTTACGGTTATATACATAGAACTATTATACATATATTACACATGCATATATATGCATGTGTGTGTCCATCCTCACATAGAAAAACAGAAGCACATCACGTTTTCATGGACCCTATGTATATAATGCTAATGTCAAAGATTATAGTTGGAAGGAGTGATGTTGGCATACGTGGTTGAGAAACCACTTGGAAACTTGAGGGAAATGGAGTTTTGCTCCTCTTTACCCCTAAGACATTCTCAACCACATGGAGACAGGGCTGTATTTAGAAGGTGCATGGGACTCTGTTCATGGGAACCTCTTCTGGGAAGTTGGATTCTCGTCGAGACTGTGTTCATCCAAGTCTGGATGAGTTTAATTCACACATGGTCTCCAGCGCTGCTTATGGCGATCCCCCTGGCGCTGAGCCTATTGGCTGCTTGGATTTCAACTTAAATCTGTGTTCCCATGGTGCTGTTTGTAATCTCCTGAGAAGGGTATCTATTCTGGTTCATCCGACTGGCATGGGAAGGAAGTCCAGTTCAGGAGGAGACAGACATCTTTGCCAGGAGAGAGCAGAAGACATCCGCTGTGCTCCTTGAATTCCTTCTGGACAGACACCTGCATGTATACTGAGGGGGTGATCTACAGTCAACTCTGACCCAGACGGACCTGACACTCACTCTGGAGTTCCAGGCTGGCCTTGAACTCACAGTGATCCTCCTACCTCTGCCTCCTGAGTGCTGGGGTTAAAGGTGTGCCTCCCCATGCCTGGCTCATTAACAAGTTTTAACATGTTTCTTGGTGTTGTTAAGTAGCTAAGTAGCCTTTAAGAATAAGCACAACGAGTATTTCACTATTCTCATCCTTAGTTTCATGCCGTGAAGTGTCTCTTCGCAGAGGGAAGGACTCTGGCTTTGGAGGCACTGGGTGGAGTCCAGCTGCGCAGATGAGCTGGCTACGTTTCTTAGCTCTTTTAGCCTGGAGTTCCCTGGTTGACCTACAAGGGAATGGTGCTTCCTCCCTCTAGAGGTCGTGTGGAAAAAAAAGAGAGAGAAAAAGAAGTCCAGGTTGCTTTCTTAGTTATTTCCTTGCTAGACATATTTGCACCACTTCTCAAGCGTAGTAAAACAGTTTTCTGCAACTATAATTTGGCTTTTTTGACAATGACATTTACTACAGGACAATAGTAAAATATTTCTACCATAAACTCCTTTCTGTGGGAAAGCCTAGGGTTGGTAGAGGCCATCACTGCAGGCATTCATAAAATAATGTCTGCCTCACATAAAACTGCCCTTACTGACCTTTTTATTTTCTAAAGGGCAAGGCATGTACCAAGACTGGTGACCAGGGGTCTGGGGAGATTGATGAGTGATTAAAGGCTTGAAAGCCTGCCAGACCAAGTCGGATCCCTCAGCGCCCACGCATAAAGCTAGAGGTGGAAAGTGGAGTGTGCCTGGAGTTTGTTTGCAGTGCAGGAAGCCCTGGTGCACCCATATTCTCTCTCTCTCTCTCTCTCTCTCTCTCTCTCTCTCTCTCTCTCTCTCTCTCTCTGTCTTTGAAATGAATAAAAATATAAAGAGGACTGTCAAACAGATATTAATTGGTCTTATATGTCTTACATTCATTGCAGTTGGCGAGACTCGTGCTTGCAGTTAACGTCCATATTTTATGAAGTGTAATTGATGATCAGAATCTTCACATCAGACACCCCTCTATAGACAGGGCTGTATAGGCAACTTTTAGATCACTGTGAGGAAATTTTGTTATGAAGTCATGAGTTTTATCATATCTTTTCTCTTTTATTTTTATTGATGATCTTTAAACATGTACATAATGTATTTTGATCATAACCCCCTCCCATTCTTCCTGATCTTTCCCCATCCCACCCCTCCTTCCCTGAACTCCTTCTTCTTTCTGACTCTCCCTCCGTCTTCTGTTTTAGTGCCTTTCGAATGTTTTGTTCCTGCTCCATCGCGGCCGTCACAGTGGTGATGAGCCCAGTATTGCGGGGGTCGTTGCCAATGTGATTGGTTGCCCACCAGAACTGGATGGCCTCCGCCTTTTACAGGCCCTGGGTGGTACAGCGTATGGTTAGAGTCACACACTTAGCCTCACGCCTTTCTACCCAGGGAGCACTTGTCCCCTGATAGTAAATGAAGACCCAATTTAGAACAACCCCCCCCCCCACTGAGCCTATTGGCTGCTTGGATTTCAACTTAAATCTGTGTTCCCATGGTGCTGTTTGTAATCTCCTGAGAAGGGTATCTCATGGTCGACAGGCACCTGGGGATGGGTTGATGGTAAACATCACTCACTGCAGGTTGAACATCCGTGTCTGGAGAACTGGTGCCTTTGGGTTAAGGGGTGGGTTGACCAGAAGCCCCAGTGAAGCCCTTGCTGATTTGAAGAGTTTACCTTGACTTTGTTTTCCAGGGCCAGCCAGGGGACCAGGCTGCTCTCTTTGCTGCACAAACACGGCCCTCCCCTCAGCCCCCTCAGTACCCAGCGCTGCAGCAAGCACAGGTACTCACCTTTGCGTCACAGGTTCATTCTACCGACTCGAAGTGGGAGACCAAGGATCTCTGATAATTCCTGATAATGGAATCTGGAACCTAGTCCCTTCTACTCAGAGATTAAATTGATATCTCAAAGAAGCATGAGCAGCAATTGATGAACAGGTCTCAGGATTGGTCAAGGGATTTCTTCTGTTAGAAATGCCTATACATTCAGTCTTCAATGTTAATGATGGCGAACAGCTCTATACAGTGCCAGCAACCAGGGGGCGGGGGCGGGAGACTGAGGCCAGCCAGCGCTACGTAGTAAAACACCATCTTAGAAAATAAATGGGTGGGCATAATCATCTCAAAGTGATTTATGTTATAATGTATAATAATGTCATTTGGGATAGAAATTGTACGATTCAAAGATAATTTCCATAAAGAATCTTGGTAGAAAAAAAGGCTTTGGAGGTAGGCTGCATAGTTACAGTAGCTCACTGCCTTATGACCGTGTGCATGTTACTCTGAGGTAACTGTAAGACAGTGATGAAAGATGTGTCTTTGGAAGTAGCATAACAGCACATACGAAAACAGATGCACTTGGTTTAATAAACACAGGTCTTAAGCTGTTTTTTCTACCTGTTTTACCATTTCTGTATCCGTACGCCCATATCAGGGGTCCAGAGCATTTGACAGGACTCCTATGGAGCTTGGCAGTTCCTTCCATGCCCTTGGCTAGAAGGAGAGCCGTATTTGGCTTGCATAACCCCCGCCCTTTGATCTGAGTTCCTCCGTGCTCCTGCTGGAAACTCATGTGTCACTCGGTCTTCAGAGTCACGGCGTTAAGCTACATTCAAAAGCGATGCTTGGGGAGATGGCTCAGTGGATAGCACTTGCCGCTCACACTGGAGTACGAATTCAATCCCCAGGCCCCACATAGAAAGCCGACAGCCATGGCAAGCCTCTCTAATCCCAGCATGCTGATGGTGAGCTGGGAGGAGACGGAACCAGTTCCCAGATGCTCTCAGTGATCACAGCAAATAACAACAGCACAGCGAGATCCAGAGAGAAACCCTGCCTCAGGGTGGAAAGGCAAATGGACCCAAAAGCTGTTTGTGTTCCCATCCTGTCACAAAGTAACCCCCACCCCCACCCTCTCCCACTGTGAGGACCCAGAACAGTTGGCACTCTGTCTGTGAATTTCACCTAGTGACCCCGCAAACCTCATGTTCCTCTTTTACGTAGGTATCAAGGATTGGAGAAGTAGGTGCTCATTAATATCTAATAGAAATATCAAGCATTCAGACTGTTATTTGCAGAATACGGAAATAAGCCAAGGGCTAACCAAAACAAGATGGTACCCTTCTGTCCTGTAATTCATACTGCTTTTTGTTGCCTTTGGGAAACTGGCGAAATGCTACAAGCACCTTCATCAGACCTAAAGGTAGAGGAACATTGGGAAAATATACTCTGTTGTTTTAATGGACATTGAGTGTGATCACCTCGTTTGACAAGTTAACATTGCTTAGGATCTTCTGACCATCCGTGTCCACCGCTCACTCAGGGCACAGCTGCCTGCCTGGTGACCTGCAGGGAAAGATACCCTTCCTTGCCTAAAAGTGAGTAGGTTAGCTTCAAAACCCACGTAACCAAATGAGGATTCTCTTAGTTTGAAATCGACATTTCTGGTGAGCTCATTGGAAGATTCACCCTGGAGCTTTCTAGCTAGACTCCCTGCCTCCAGAGGGGTCTTCGTGCGGGCAGAGCCTGTGAGGTCAGTGACAGGAGGACCTCACGGGCTGGCTGTGGCCCGTGTTTCTTGGTGGTGGGACTGTGGGCAATCGTTGGCTCACTTCCTCTTCCCTTGTGCCTTCCTGCAGGCCATGCCCCAGGGCTATACCATGTATGGGACCCAGATGCCTTTGGCAGCCCAGCAGCCGGCCGGCGGCGTGGTCCTCTCCCCTGGCTACAACTCCAGGGCCTGTCCAGCTGCGCAGTCCAGCCCAGCGCTGATGGAAAGATTCAGACAGATGCAGCAACAGGCCTCACCGTACCTGCAGCCCTTGGCTGGCTCTCAGAGGTGATTCCGTAGAAGTAATGATTGCCATAGGATACCCTGCAGTCTCGGTTTGTTACGGACTCCTAGGCCATGGTGCACCATAACTGTTTATACCTGCATGCTACCTTCGTATTCTTCATCCGGTAGCACCTAGACAGAGGTTCCCAAGAGCCAAGGCTTCTTCTTGTGTCTTTCAAGGCCCCTGTAGTTTTAAGTCAACCTCTTCCATAGGTTAGCGCTGAAATGCTCTTTCCCCCTTTAAAAATATATCTGCTTGAAAATATCTAAGAGAAAAAAGAACTAGTGATCTCTGTTTGCAGTGCTTTTCCAGAAAGAATTTGCTGATCAGAGCCATGTAGGAAAGCATTATTAATTGTGCGCGGTGCTCATAGGAGTTTTATTAGAACGTAGTCTTTTGCTGCCTGGGGCCCTAGACGCCTGGGGCTCTCCTTCCAATCCTATCCCTCAGACATAGGGTCTGCCCGCACCTAACGCTCATGACCACAGCTGCTCTCCGCACAGGGCTAAATGCATTTGAACTGAAATTGACTTGAACCTTTAGCCCTGGAACATTAGTCATGTTCCAGGGTTCCCTAGTCGAATGTGGCCAAGGTCCCTAGCTTCTGCGGTCACAGAGGTGGTGTTCACAGGAGCCCTGGCTGGATGCTGTCCTCTGCTGTCTCTCAAGATCTTACTGCTCTTTTGCCCCGAGGCCTGAGAACTGTGCCACCAGTCCCGGGGGTTAGTAGCTATGTCATGGGACAGAACATAGAGGAAGCATTTCAGTTACCAGATCCTGTCGGAAACCGTTGTCCAGAAGAGTCAAGCGTGCAGAACTCTGGGCTGTGTGGAGTGCGGGGCAGCTGAGCCCCGGGTTACCACTGGTGCTTACCCTAAACAGTTGCTCTTGGAAAATTGTGAAGGTTGATGGCACCACATTAATTTAGAAAATGCACATTATGTTTGTTATTTTTTATAAGTAGCAGCATGGTGTTAAAGTCAAGAGCATGGGAGTCAGCATTCAAAAATCCTGGGTTCAAATTCCACCTGTGACCTTTGCTTTCTAAGTATCCCTCAAGCTCTGCTATCTTGTCTTCAGTGGGAGGAGCAAAGCTGCTCACCTTACAGGGCTCTGTAGGGAATAAATGAACTAATATTGTTCAGCCCTTTCACACATGACCTGCTCCAAACTAAATATTCGGTTAAGGTCATTTATTAGCAAAGCCATTTGATTTTTTTTTTAAAAAAAGTGATTTCTACTTATGTTGCTACTTAACCTTACGTAGGATGTCTATTGCCCATTTATTTATATATTTTTGCCCCCAAAGTGGTCACATCTGTTATCTTAACCTCGAGCCTTTGACTCTTTGATTGCACACGTCATGGTTGAACCCTGACGGTTTCTCTGTGGATGTGTGGGATGTGCTGGAGGCACTGATGGACACGTGGATGGTACGCTCGGGCCTGAACACAAGTTGCATTATTCTTTACCAGACTGAATCACCAGGCTCTCCAGCAGAGCCCTCTGGTGGGCGGGGGCATGGATGCTGTGCCGACTCCCGCCCATCCCAACCTCCCCTCCGTGCCCCTGCCTCAGGACCCCACGAGGCCCAGACAGCCGCAAGTTCGACAGCCGCAGAGACTCCTCCAGGTACGGGGCAGGGAGACGAGGGCCGCGTGGCCCATCACCCTTGCAGCGGTGCGATGCGGAGCTGCCATAGACACGAAAGCCACTTTAGACTTAGTCGCCAAGTTCCCAGAAGCCCTGTGGACGTGGCAATAGGTGGTGCATTTCCAATGGCAAGAACGTCCCTTCTCGGTGCGTCTTCCAGGGCATGGCAGGAGAGGAGGTTCCGCAGACCCTCTGTCATGGTCCCAGAGCTTAAGGCCGACAGACAGACAGACAGACAGGTGTCTCGTCTTGCCTTTCATCGATTTTCCTGCAGGCTGAATACAAAATTTCACATACATGAGGGGAAAACAAAAACTGAACTGTTTGATCAGTTTCCTAGATGGAAACACCGCTTGCTCCATTCAGTTCTGCGCCTCTAGTTAGATAGTTTAAAGGGACATTTCTCGGACAGCCCAGAGAACTCCTTTCTGCTTGTTGGGCATAAATACTTAAGGACTTCTGCATAGAGATGGCTCCTCATGGCAGATCCTCCTGTGTAATTTCCTTGCTTCAGAGCTACAGAACTATGTGGCTGTGGGGTATAGTTTAGTGGGCGAGTAGCTGCCTGGCATGCACAAGACCCTGGGTTCAATCTCCAGTAGAGAGAGAGAGAGAGAGAGAGAGAGAGAGAGGAAGGAAGGAAGGAAGAAAGAGAGAGAAAGAAAAAGGACGGAGGAAAGAAGGAGGGAGAGAGATGGAGAAGGAAGAAACAGGATATTGTGTTCACCTGTCCACTTATCTTCATGTTCAACGAGTAAGTTTCACGTGGTAATTAACCATCTCAGCCTATGCCAATGGGTCAGATATTTCCTTTGTAAGACTGTTCCGGGGCTCGCATCACCAATCCAAATTATGGTGCAGTCTTATTTTATGTACTCTGTAGAAAGGAAATAGCAACAACACAAATGGGGGTTTTCTAGTGTTTAAAGGCTTCACACCCTGTGTGAAGTCAGCAGTGAGGAGCCCTGAAGCAAAGGAACCTGTCTCAACCTTGACACTGGATGGAGGGAAGGGGGAAAGTAACCCCCTAAGAACTTGGACCATAAACTCCTGTGGGTTTAAGGTCTGACTCTAGTATCTGAATATTCAAAGGTGGCAAACAGAAGTCCATCAGGTCCTCTGTAGAGCCTAGTGTCCTGATTATAAGATCTTGCTCTTTGCATCCTAACCTTGGACCTGAAAGACTATTTTGAAGGTTACATCACAGCACTGTAAATGCTGTGTAAATGTGTAAATGTGGTGATTGGCTGGAGTGAGTGTAACCCACAGATGTTCACACTCCAAGATAGTTGAATTCCTTTACTCTGCAGTTTTCTCCTCAATAAAGTGTAAATAATTCTAGTACTAATCTTTTAAATGTATAGTGAGGGTTAAATAAGAAAATTCAGCTAGGGCTAGCTTGATGCTACTTTAAATGTTTTCACTACTGTGCATCAATACGTGGAGTGATATTTCCTTAATCATTTATTCTCTAAGTTCTGAGAGGGGCTTTCTTAGGGCCACTATTTGAACTTCCTTGTTTTAAGATCTGTTACTTCCAAATCAGTAAAGAAAGCCACTTCAGTGTTTATGGACCTTCCCAAGGCTGCAGACACAGAAACTCTTTCCTCATTGGGCAATATGTGCTTTTTATTCCTATCAGCATAATAGGCCCAATTTGTCATTGTTATCACTAATATATTTCCTGGAGATGAGGTAACTTACTCCCAGGTCTGAGCCCGTTTGGATGATTGGCTGCCTGCATCAAGAGAAAAGTTAGCAATCATTGAAGTTGGGTTTATGTTTCTTGGAAGATTTTGCAAAGAACCAGTGGGCATTGGCTGCACACTGTGTTCTGAGCTTCTGGGTCCCCTGGCATTGTCCACGCCGAGAGCCAGCCCCCCTGGACTGCTGCTGGGCTCCATGTCCACAAGGAGGGTAGGGGGTCTCATGACCATGTTGCTCAGTCAGGTGACCTGGATAGAGCTAGATGCAGGCAGTAGAGCTGAAGAAAGAGCGGCAGGATGAAATCTCTGCACGGACTCAGCTTGAAAGGTCGCTGAGATTGTATTTGCTTTTCTCTTCCCACTTGGTGACTATGTGCTCTGTGTTTCTTCCGTGCTTGGAAGGGGTTTCCAAGATCCACCTACTGGAGTCCACTGTGCTCCACTTTCATACCAGTCATTTGTGTCAGAACTCACAGGGTTTAGCCTACATCTTCCTATAAAAATTAAAATTCAGGGCTGGGGAGATTGCTCAGTGGTTAAAGATAAAAAAAAAAAGATACAAAGCTTTAGTGGCCCAGGTCAATTCCCCAGTAATTATGTGAAGCCAGATGCACAAAGTGGCACATTTGTCTGGAGTTTGTTTACAGTACCAAGAGTCCCCAATATGCCCATTCTATCTCTCAAATAAAAACATGAAAAAATAAAAATCAAATCACCAAGGGTCCCTCAAGCATCATAGGGAGCAAAGATGGAACAGTACTGAGTTAGGCTTGTCTTTGTGGCAGTCAGAGGGCACAGCACAGGGAAGAGGGTGGAACAAAGAGGTCCCCAGACAGGGACCACTGCTTACCAAATGGGCCTGGGTGACCTGAGGCTTCCCACAGGGGCAGATTACCTGAGGCTTCCTGAAGGGGTGGATTACCTGTTTCCTGCAGGGGTGGATTTCCTGAGCCTTCCCACAGGGGCGGATTACTTGAGGCTTCCCACAGGGGCGGATTACCTGAGGCTTCCTGCAGGGGTGGATTTATGTCTTGACCTTGAAGGAGGAGCCAGGCTTGGCGATGAAGGATGGCAGAGATAGGCACACGGTCACACTCCACATGTGGACATTTTGATCAGTGACCGTGGTCCCTTGAGATTTGAACAGTTCCTTTCACCTGGTAAACATCATAGCACAATGCGGATGTGTTTGTGGTAGTGCTGACATTAGCACGCAGAGTGCACCACCAGTCGGATAGAATATCACACAACAGTTCTGCAGAGGGCAGAATTCTTGGTTATGGACACCCCCCCTTGGTTTCTTTCCTGCACTGTACTCCAAATAGTTATTTTAGAGGATTCTCCTTATTTTAAAAAATTCACTGGCTTTGGAGATGTCTCTCGGTAGTAGAGTGCTTGCCTAGCATGCGTCAGACCCTGGGTTATATTCCCAACACTAGGCAAGAAAAAGATTGTGGCTAAAAGGTGTGCCTTGTTTCATTGGCAACAGCCTTTATCTGTTTCGTTTTTTATCTGGGTTGCATCATTTTGTCTTGTGTTGAATTTGATCTCATTTCGTTCTGTTCATCACAGTGCTGGAAACAATAGGCTGTGGTGTATGTGTCTGTGTGTGTATATGTGTGTATGTGTGTGTATGTATGTATATGTGTATGTGTGTATGTATGTATGTATGTGTGTGTATGTGTATGTCTGTGTGTGTATGTCCTATAGCTTAGGTATGCACTAAGCTATATACCAGTAGATTTTTGTAAGTGCATTGTATAATGCTAAGACAATGACAGGCTCACCTGCTGTTATTTAAGAAATTATTTATTGATTGATTTTCAAGAGAAAACAAGTATGGGTGCACCGGGACCTCCCACCACACTGCAAACTCCAGACACAGGTGCCTTGCTTTGCAACTGGCTTTATATGGGTACTGGGGAATTGAACTCAGGCTTGTAGGCTTTGCAAGCAGCATCTTGGACCCCTGAGCCATCTCCCCGGTCCCCCACTCATTGGCATTGTTGAGGGTGTGCCCTTATCATTGACACCTTTTGATGACAACAGAATGATTAGGTAGAAGGTCTGTTGGTAGAGAGAGACTGCAAAACGGTGCCTGCCCGCCACGTCCCTTCCAGGTGTAACCTCTGCCCTTCCTTTGCAGGTGCAACAGCCCTCACAGCCACAGAACCAGGCCCTCGGTCTCCAAGCAGTGCAGCCCCAGCAGCCGTTGGTAAGGCCTGATGCTGTGGGGTCAGGCGTGTGGTTTCTTCTCCAGTGAAAGGAGCCCACCCACTCCGTTCTTAAGATTGGCAAAGCCTCAGTCCCTTAGAGTCACCTTCTTGTTGCTGGGATAAAGCACCCAAAGCAGCTGATGGAGGGGAAGTCTTTATTCATCTTACAGTCTCCAGGGGAAGCTTCATGCTGGCAGAGGACAGTGTGGCGTGAGCAGAGGCTGGGCCCCACCTCTGCCACAGCAGGTGGACAACAGCCGCAGGAGAGTGAGGTAGACTAATGATGGCAAGCGAAGGGTCAATCTCAGGGTCCACCCCCCAAATTGCCAGGAGCTGGAGAGGAAGCATTCAGGACGCATGAGCTTAGGGAGATCATCTAATTCAAACCACCACTCTCCCCATCATCTTTTCCCTGGAACTCTATCAGGGTTTTGTTGCAGTTGGCATATTTATTTTCATAGAAAAGTACAAGTAGTATACATTAATAAAATGTTGTCATGTCCAAACAAACGTCTGCACTTTAGTAAGTTACACCATTTCCCTTTGAACAATACTGTACAGTATTCCACACACTAAGCCATTAACAGTAAGAGATCCGTTCATTTTTCTAAATAATGTTGGGATGATTACTGCATGTTACAATCACCCTAGATTTTTGCGATCCCAAAGAACATGGGGGTACTTTCCAGAATATGATCTGTAATGACGTGAATGATGTGAACCTTCTGGTTCCGTTAGTCAGCATTTGCTGGGAGAATTTTCTGGTAGCTCATAATGATACAGCCCACCTCTCCAGCTGTGGAAATTAATTGTGGACATACATGCGAAGGCATGTTCTGTGGGGGCTTGGCCTCCAGCTCTGGTGAGGAGCAGGGCCGTGAGGCAATGAAGCATGAGCACATCGGGGTCCCTAGGTGCTGTGGCCAAGGCCTCTGCTGAGTGGGGTGTCTCCTACCCTTTGAAGAGTGGCTGCCTTGGCCACTCCAGTTTTTGCTCTCTCTCTCTCTCTCTTTCTCTCTCTCTTACCTGTGTAGCTTCTCTAGCTCTCATCTTTTATTAATCTGTGACATTTACTGTAATCCACTGTAAAAATCCTTTTAAGATCAAGGCAGGGTGTAAACACTCATTGTTTTGAGAAGCATGTTAGCAAGGGGTGTGCTACTCTTCAGCAGTGCTTTACAAAGACTTGGGACGAGAGAGTTCTGGAAAACCAGTGGTCCAGCCAAGAAAAAGATGGAACGTTCAAAGTCATTTCTAACCCATTGAAAACTTAGAAGAATAGTATAATGAATTTCCTCTATATCCCTTATCTAGACTCTAATTATTTGTTAATCACTCTTCCTTTTCTTTCCAGCCTCCTGAAATTCCCATATCTACACATATGAAGTAACAGGCTGTTGTAGTCAGCCACATGCCCCTGGGATAAACCTCCAAACCAGGCGCAGTTCATGGGAGGAGGAAAGGATTTAGTGAAGTTACAGATCCAGGGGAAGTTCCATAACAGCGAAAGAGACTGCCCCTTTTCACACTCCCAAACAGAGAGAGAGAGAGAGAGAGAGAGAGAGAGAGAGAGAGAGAGAGAGAGAGAGAGAGAGAGACCATCACCAGCACCACACACACACACACACAGAAGCATACAGGCAGGGGGAGGAGAGAGATTTCCTTCCCCTCTTTATAGCCTTAGAGGGAGGTCTTGCAACCCTTTCTCAGACTCTTTGACTCTCTGGAATTTCCTTCCTGCACTGCCCTCCCAGGAAGGGATGTTCACTTCTAGCTCCCTGAACTTCCTTATATCCTTACATCCCCTACTGAGAGGGCTGCCTTCCTGGGAACATCCTCAGTGACCCACCCAAGATTACTTAACAGGCCAAGTTGACAACAAAACTTAACCATCACACAAGCATAGGGCCTTTTACTGCTAAATATTTCCATTTTTTAACCCAAAAGCAAGAATATGCTCTCATATAAACACATGGGTGAAGATTAGCTAGCTAGCAGTATGCTTGCATACAGGTTTGAGCCCCAGTACCATGCAAAACACACACATACCAAGAAGGAAAAAAACTCTGACAGTCACTTACAGGCAGGGAGTTTAACATCTCTACAGATAAGTACGTTTCTGCAGATGGCGTCAGTTGCGCTTAATCTTGGGCTGATTTCAGTTCTATTTCATCAGGCTTTGTCCTTAGAGGTCGTCTTCTTGTCTCACCTGCAAGCTGGACCAATTCCAAAGTGCCCCCTTTGTTTTACTTCATGGTATTTTTATACCATATAAGATATTTATTTCTTTTGTAAAACGTTACTTGATTTGATTTAGCTGCTTCGTCATTATTACAGGCTGTGCGTCAGAGATGTCTCTTCTCATGTGTCACGCTAGAAACTCATAAATGGGAATGTTACTTTAATCCTTTTTGTAAGAGGTGCCTGAAAGATTTTTCCAAAATAAAGTTATTGGGGTTTTTTTTTGGTAATTAATACCTAATTTATAGGAACATTTTCACCCAGTCTGTCTTATTGCTCCTCAAGCCTTTACCCATGCTAATTATCATCGGTTAAATAATCTTCCCTAAATCCATGTCTCCTATGGAAATGGAGAAATGATGATATTCAGATGCCATTATTTCTATTTTGAATATCTGGCATTCTATTTGAAGGAAGAACTTTCTGATCTTTCCCGATTCCCTATCTAAGTTGTGTTTTTAATAGGCAGAAGGGTAAGTTTCACAAGTGAAGTCTGACCTTTGTCTCTTCGATCTCAACGCGTACCGCTGCTGGGACAGTTTAAATAAGCCCTTCCTCAGGCCTCGCGGGTACTCGTTCTGTACTGCCTGCTGGTTAAAACTCTTTCCTCTGAGTACAGCAGGCAATACGAAAGCTTCGCAGCAATGTCCCTCGATTCCGTCTGTTTGCAGCAAAACCTGACACAACAATAAATAATGTCCCTGCAAATGACGTCATAGGACGGTTTGAAACCATGGATGCCAACTTGCAAAATCTTAACCAGTGTTTCTTCCTGATCTAAGGCTCCCTTTGCCCCAATGCTCTTGTGAGGGGCAGTCTCGTGTTACGTACTAATGGAAACCCTTTCTAGTGCTTTACAATGCCATTCAGAAAGGGGCTCCGAAGGGTCACAATAAAGAATAAAGAGTCATTGGAGAACTGTTACTTATGTGTCCAGTCGCTTAGAAGGAAATGGTTTTATGATGCCAAAGGCAATACTTTAAATTTAGGATTACTTCAGTGACTACTGAATACTTGACAGATTGTTGGCTGAATGTTTTAAACTTTTTAAACTTTTGATTCAGATATGCGATTAAATCATCTTATATGAAATATATGTACCGCATATATAATCAGGTTTCTATACTTGCTTAAATTTATTTATATTTAATCTGTATTTTTCCATATTGAAAGATTGTGCATTCAATCATACAAATAAATAACTTCCATCCTAAGACAGTTAGAGTTCTGTTCCCAAAGTGTTAGCTTTCATTTCTGAGAACATGTCCTTAGTAAGATCATAATTTCAACAACAACAAATACCTGTCTTCTGCCTATTATTAGGTCTAATACAGTAGCTATGGGAACTATAACTTCATTATGAGTATAAACTAGCTTTTATTCTTAAAGAGTCATGTTACGCAATCCCAGGTGAATATTAGTACCAAGTGACTGAAATGTAATAGCTGTTTTTTGTGTAGGGCCAAAAAAAAAAAAAAAAAACCCAATAATTAATTCTGTTACAAAGCTGATAAAACCTCTCTTTGACCTTCTCAGTTGTACTGACTGGGAAGCAGGAGTCGTGTGGAATGTGGAGTGAGTTCCTGCTCTGTCTGATTAGCATTTAGTCATAGTTCCTCAAAGGGAATCTGGTAGCTGATGCTCTCGATTATGTGTAAGGAATGTGCATATTTATTAAATACTGTAAAGGTGGTGTTTCCCTCACTGGCTTACCATACCGCCATCAGAGTGGCCTATGGATTGCTTTCTGGGCAAGTAAACCCAGCAGAACAAAATCCTCACAGTAACTTCAAAGAGCCTGAACACCTACCATCGGCTTTGGGCAGTTTTGTGTCTTTTGAGCTAAGGCTTTAAATGCTGCTTTGAGAAACAGTGTCTTTAATACTGAGAACAGTCCAGTAATCTGAGCAGTGCTGATAACAGAGGGGCAAAACTAGTGTGTACAGAAGTCTCAGGATGGGCTGGGAAATGTCAAATGTTTGTAGATTTCTGAGGTGGAAGCTGTATGTGGTTAGTAATCTTCAATGTTTAGGTTATCATAATTTTCTTTCAGGTGAACTTTATTTAGTATACTTTATGTAGTATACCGTGTAACATAGATAATTTAAGTTTTTATTAATATACTCATGCGTTTTTTAATTGCTAATAGCTAAGGCCATTCCCTTGCAAAGTCCCGCTCTCATTTCCTTAAATATCCCATCACTGTTAAGCATTTAGACTGTTTCCAATTCACAGACAGTACAGATTAGGATATTTGGATATGTATTCTCTACCTCTTTTTTTTTTTTGAAATCCTCACAATAAATGAAAACAAGTATAAAATGTTATTTTTTAAACATTTTTACTTTTCAGAGAGAGAGTTAGTATGGGTGCACCAGGGCCTCTTCAGATTCATGGACCACTTTGTGGGTCTGGCCCAGGATACCCAAAATGCCAGAAAACATGGCCAGAAACTAAGGCAGAGGCACAGCACCCGTTTTCCCTTGCAGCTTTCAGAAGGAACCCACACCTTGATCGCAGACTTCAGCCTCTAAAACTGAGAGACAAAACATTTCTATTTTTGAGTCATATTGGAAAGCTCCAAAGAGGACATTGCACCCACAATATGTAATTAAGAATAGTCTTTTTAGCCTGGGCACTCGGGTGGCAAAGGTTAGGAGGATCACTGAGTTTGAGGCCACTCTGAAACCACATAATGAATTCCAGGTCAATGAGACCCTACCTCGAAAAACAAAAAATAAAAACACAACGTCTTTTTAAAAACTCCTCCAAGACACAAGGCGGTTTAGGGGAAACCCATCTGGGATGCCCCACAAGCATGAAAGGTCCCTCAGGCCAGTGGGGCCAGAGGGCAGGGCAGGCCCCTTCCTGTGCACAGCCAGTAGAGACTCCTGGTGAAGACAGGCAAAAACAAAGCAAAGCTTCACTCTTCTTCCTCCTAGCCTCACTGGACGCCTGCGTCCCAGGAGTGTCCCCTCCGGGACTCTGATTCTGCCCTCCTGTGTCCCAGGAGTGTCCCCTCTGGGACTCTGATCCTGCCCTCCTGCCTCGCAGGAGTGTCCCCTCTGGGACTCTGATCCTGCCCTCCTGCCTCTCAGGAGTGTACCCTCTGGGACTCTGATATGGCCTGCCCTCCTGCCTCCCAGGAGTGTCCCCTCTGGGACTCTGATCCTGGACTTAACTGAGGAGTCACCTCTCCAGTCCCAAAGTTGTTAGCATTTTACCAACAGTAATAATAAAAATGCTGATGAGGTCAGGATACTCACCCAGCTAGTGACAGTGGTCTCTGAACCAAGAGGCCACTTCTGTCTGTCATGTGGTCTCCCTCCTCAGGACTGTTCGCATGAATGCCTGCCCAGGTGGACCACCAATGTCCACCTAAGCCGAGATAAAGGCTGAGGTCCACTTATTGGTCCCGGGAGGCAGCCAGCCTGTCCCTGCTGACCCCCGTCCTCTCTCCTTGCAGTTCCCCAGACAAGGTTTGCAGCAGACCCAGCAGCAGCAGCAGACGGCCGCCCTCGTCCGGCAGCTCCAGAAGCAGCTTTCTAGTGAGTACTGAGGGGCACCCTGGAAGTCACCAGCCATGGGGCACAGCTGGTTCCATTTCCACAGGCCGTTTAGTCCAGGTGTCCTGTTTCACCTGGCCTGTTTGGGCCTCTTGACTGCAAGGACTGTTCCTGAAGTCCAGGAACAGTGTTGTCCACTTAACCTGGAAGGGTTTGTTTGCGGGTAACCCAAAGATCAAGTGTCCTTTAGTGGCTTGGTTTTGTGGTGTTGGGTGGGAGGGGTCAAGCTCAGGGCCTCCTGCGTGCCAGGCACATGCTGTACCTCTGGCTTCTTCATGAAGCTGGGCGTGTTGACCAAGCAGGCCATCCAGTGTTCCTAATGTGAGACGCACGGGTTTAAGTGGCTGCCAGGGTCTTGGGCACTGGGGACTGTTCCTACCACTGCACCATCCCACCCTTCCCCAGCTAGAGCCCACACATCATAAACAGCATGGCACCTGTGTTCTGGGGTCCTGTTGTGCATAGTTGTTCTGTCCCTCCAGAGTGCTCATCAGCGACCCACTCACTGCTCCTCCCTCTGTGCCAATGAGGTAAGCCCCAGGAGTCAAAGCACGCCTGCACCAGACCAAGAGACAGGAGGCCCTTTCAGAAATGGAAGTGAGCCCCTGTTATGCAAACAGGAGCCCCAAGTTCTTGGCCAGCTGGGCCGTCGTCTCCCGATTGCCTTTGCCCATCTCCTGGGTTCATATGTTGTGCTTCTCGGGTGCAGAGGGAAGCGTGGTCAGTGCTAGTGTGTGGGTCGGATGCCTGCTGACAGGGTAGGGACAAGAGCTAAAGATCTTGTTTTTCCTTCTTTAAAAGTAGTAGTTTTTGTCTTTAATGTATATTGTACACTCGTGTGAAAACACCCTCACGTAACATAGTACTACATAAAATGAGCATCTACATTGAAAACAAAAACTTCACAAAACCTAGATTATTTCTCTTTAAATGTATTTGTATATGTGGTTTTATAGCTTTATTTAATTTCATATCAAGTAAATTAATGTTTTATGCCAGCTGTTCCTTAATAAACATGCTTTATTAAAACAATTCATGGTTAAAATATCTTTACATGTAATTAATTCCAGAGTCCAAATCCTAGCACAGAATATAACCTGCAGGTAGAGATTTGTTTGGTTGTGTTTATAAAGTACTTGGATTTGAAAACAGCACAGCTATCTGGGGGAACATGTCTACTTGTTCTTACTGTGTAGCAGAAGCCAAGACATTTTAAAAATGTCCATCACCCAAAGGATACATTCTGATACCTAAATACTATGGTTGACACAGTTCTTAATCCCATGAGGGTAGGGGTTATTGCTGTCCCTGTGTGACTGAAGTGGAGTCCCTTGGAGACAGTGACAAATTACCCAGAGTTACTTGGTTGTCAGTCAGGGATCGGACGGTGATGGAGTCAGGTGCTGTCCCCCCCCCCCACACCCCTTCCCACAGCGGATGCTCTGCTGCCTGTCACCAGCACTCCTGCCACCCTTCTTGATCAAAGCCACAGCCAAGCTGGTGCCACCACCCCACCCTGGAGGCTCCTTTGATCACATGACCCATGTGAACGGGGCTCCAGGATGTGCACAACCCAGAGTCATGCACACAGCAGCTGCTTCTCCCCCTGTGCCTGTGCAGGTGTGCACACATCCATATACAGGCTACGTGAGCACCTGTAGGCAGGACGGCATGCTCTCACGTACCGCTTTCTCGCCTGCTTCCCTTTTATGTATCTTATAGCTGTTTGCAGAAAACCAATAGTTTTCCCTCACTTATGATAATGGCAGTATTCAAGGGGGGTGCTTAATTGCTTTCCTAAACATCCTGAGAACTTCTAATGCTGTATAAAACATTCGGTCCTTTTGTATGTTCATATAGTTCCTTCAGTTCTATGAGACATACAGGGAATGGGCCAGTTATGGGCCTCTCAGGTGGAGCTGGGCCGTGCTCCAGAGGGAATCTGGTGGCGCTGCTTGGACCCTGTCCCCAGGGTGTTTCAGAAGTAGGGTTGGGCCCTGCCCCCTCACTCTGTTCCCCGGAACCTGTGCTGTTCCTGAGAGCCGCAGTGAGAGGAGGCCTTCATTACCTGCTGCCACACCTGTCATCCTTTCACTTGAATGTCTTTGTCTCTGCAGGTAACCAGCCACAGCAAGGAGTGACTCCCTACGGGCACCCTTCACACTTCTGAACCCGGACGAGCCGGCCGGACTTGCAGTTATGTTTGCACTGAAAAATACAACATCTCATTTACTTTGAGTCAACCCGAGAAGCGCCCCTCTGCTCCTTCACTTTGTTGTGTTTTCCTCTATTTTATGCTTCAGTTTATACAACGACATTTCAATGAGAAGTGAAGGAGTTGTGGCTTGAATTTTTAGTAGGTCTAAGCCAGTGGATCGGGCAGGCCTACCCCAGAAAGTGTGGTGGGAGACCTTTTGAAATCGGTGCTTTGTAAAAAAAAAATCTCATATTTACAGAGAGAATGAGTGATGGCGAGTTTAAATATTTCTATACTCATTAATGACAGAATTTCTTCCAAAGCTGTGATGGACCAAACTGCTGATTTGAAAGACAGGGCGGGTTTTGAAGGAGACGACCCATTCAGTTTGCGTTCCCTTGAGATGCTATAATGGACATTTATTTAAGTCGCTCTAATTTGAATGTTTGTAATTTCATAAGCACTTTATAAACTCTGTTCGTACTCATGTAGAACTTAGCTTTGCTTTTGTTGTGGTCAAAGGTGCTGAAACAGATTGTTGCTCAGTACGGAAAGTTCTCCAAGGCTTCTGCCAGAGCCACCGTAGGACACGCAGAGGCCTCGTACAAGTAGCTGCACTCAGTTTTGGTTTTTGGCGACACTAGAACTAACCAGAGCCTTCCCGAAGGTGCTGGAATCAGTCCCTGAATTTACTGCCAGTTTGAGTACAAAGGACTGTCTAGTTTGGGGTCTTCAGAACCTTAGGCCAACTTGAGAGGACAAACAAATCTCACAGCTGGCCTTAGAGTCCACAGTCCTCCAACTCGACTTGGTGTCCAGAGAACCCGAGCCACAGTCCAGGAGGCTCTGGTATTCATAAAGAGGTGTATTTTCTGTTTATTTTGTATGGTAAGTATTTGCTATTTTGAATTTAATTATTAATGTTGGTGTCAGTCTTGGCTGTGTATGGCATATACCGTATTTATAAATTGGTGCAAAAAGCACAATTAAATTATACTTCAAATTTATTATAAAGAAATAGTAACTATTTTAACTTTGTTCAAGTATGTGGTTATTTGCTCCTATTAGAGTAAAAGATACAGTAAATTATTATCAGTTTGTGTAACTTAAGAATATTCCATACAATATTTTTTTAGATTTAGATGCATAAAATTTTGAATGTGAAAATTGCAGGGCATTTCAAAACCTATGTTGGGGTTTTTTTTTTTTCCTGTTCTGTGTTAACTCCTTTTTTTCACCATGTGACTTTACAGTAATGTAGCTAAGCACCCTGTGCATAGGTTTGTCTGTCCTGAGCAATCCATGTAGGACTACTTTTTGAAGCTGTCGCTAGTATAACTTTAGAGGATTTCTTTCTCCAATCATTGTATAAGTCGTTTATATCTTCCTCGGTGAGCTGCTCACTGCAAAGTTTGACTCATGCAAATGGCCTCAGACCTGCGTCTGCTTCCCGTGGTTCAGCAGCATCTCTGTGAACTGCTTTGTACACTGTGAACTCTCCCTCCAGCCGCTCACTTTGTTTACTCTGGGCTGGGAAAGACTTTGCCAAAACATTAAAGACCATTCTTTTCACTAAATTAACCTTCTATCTGCTTTCAGAAGACGTAGTGCACATCAGCTGGTTTTGTATGTCAGGTTTTCCTCCCACGAGTCACCCTTACCCTTCATGAAGTTATTTTTCTTCCACCCACCATATGGCTGCTGTGTTGATAAGCCACCGAGCGTGGAAGTTGTGCCTAGTGATGGGGCCACTGCCCCTCCTCGATGGCTCCGTCTCGGTTTGCCCAGGGGAAAGGCCAGGTTCTCCTGGACCACAGATGGCAGTGTGCATCCCGTGTGCACTTGACACTTGGCGAGGGTTAACCCATGAATCATTTTGCACGTGAAAGCGCTCAGATGTACCTTTGTTCTTGTTGGTGTTGTGTTTAAGGTGAGGGAGGTAAATCATGGGAAGACCCTATAATCCCGAGACACTGTGGAAGGTTTAGGAAACATGTAGAGCTGATTTTGCATCGGAAGGAAAATACGTGGGCATTTTGATGTAGTTGACTTGTTCCTTCTGACTTAGTTCGTAATCTGACATATTTACTTTTCTTTTAGAGCAGGCGCTGTGGTTGGAATTAATGTGACCACCAGGAGAAACCCAGCAGGGGACCCTGTAGCTTTCCTGGCAAGTTGCAGAGAGGAAAATATCTTAGAATCAGATGGAGGCTTCCAGCCCCACCTCTTAAAGACTTTGGAATCTAATGGAGTTAGATATACCTGTCATAATTCCTGGCTCTACAAAGCCTGTTACAGCATAGGCTAATCCCTCATAGGTTGCATTTGTCGTTTTTATGTCCTTTATGAACAAGAGTCGAAGTGGCCTTTGACCTTTTGTAGCCTCAGTGTCCCCAGATAAGTAGAAATCAGGTGATCTCTGAGGTGGAGGGTGAATGTTGGTGTGATTAAAACACGGTGTAGGGAATTCTCTCATGATTGGCGCGGCTCACCTAGCTCTTGGTCTTGTGTGTTGAGCAATCAAAACTCTGGCTTTTTTTTTAACTTACAAGGCTCCCATAGTTCCCAGCTAGCTCAGTGGAAGCTGGGGAAGTGACACTGGAAAGTCTCCTGGCCTCTGGATCCAGAGATGGATCCTATGATGTCCCCAATAATTCAGGTTGAAGTAAGCATAGAAAATCAATACAGTGAATTACAAAAAAGCAACATTCAAATTTTAAATACACTGAAACTTCATCATACATATACATATATACATATATATATACATATATATGTATATATGTATACATACATATGTCAGGTCTAGGCACTCAAACATTTTCCTGTTGCACATAGAATTATTTGGGGGAAAATGTCTATAATCCTATGATTCCTCCTTGGAAAAAAATTTCCTCATAAATGGCTCCAAACCCAAGGTGCCTGAGGTAGATTTTAAAGTTCAAAAGGAGTTTCACTGTATTTTGAAAACCTTGTAACCTTTGATGTGTGTTTGGAAAGGATGTCATCATCGTTCTCTTTAACCTTTCACGGTGTGTCAGCATCGGGCTGCTGTTTACATTCAGGAAAGCCTGCACTTACTGTGAAATGCGGTTACCTAAGCATCTGTGTATTCCCCAGCAGTGAGGATTTTCAGTGTGAACAAATGGTAAACTAAGTCAGGACGGAAGCACTCCAGAGCTTGTGTCCTGCAGGCTCTGGCAAAATGTTTCTAAGCCAAGGGCAAAATGTTTACACATCAAGATGAGAAATTTCCATAAGATTTCAGAACCTTCCCATGGTCTCTGAGTGTCTTGCTTGTGACACGAAGAGGGACCCTCAACAACTGGCAGGCAGAGGAAAGTCTATTCTTTACTAAACAATTCAGGTTTATTAGCCATTCGTTACTTTGTAGCATACCATTTTCCCTCAAGGTTTGTTATTTGTTGGCAAAATAAAAGTGCCTTAAGTTAAAAGTTTGTGTTGAAATCCATTTAAAAGAATCAGTGTAAGTTCAGATGCATTTATTTCCAAGTCTTTTTTTTTGCATGTCCATTGTAAATTTAATATTGTAAATGTATTTGGATTCATTTACATGCCTATGGCTGCCTTTGATTAAACTTCTTCCAAAAAATAAAATCTTCCAACGTTGACTTGTTTCGTTTTTTCCTGTCAGAGTACTTGAACGTAAGTTGTCGCCTGGTCACTGCCAAGTGGACTCTTCGCCAGGCATCTGTAGAACCCCGAATCTGAGGTCTGGGGGTCCTGGATGACGAGGGTACCTTGTAGATGAAGCGCCTCACTTCTCTGAGTCCCTCCTTTCCTTGTCTTTGAGAGCGAGGAGTGGCCAGGCATCTCCCAGGTGACCTCTGGCTTGGGGACTCCCAGGGCCACACAGTGGAGCCGAAAGGCCACTCCTGTCCTGGCGAGGATGCTCTTGGGTGGGCCGGTGACAATTCGGGGAGGGTAGGCCACGATGGCCACGGGGACAGTCACGAGTGTGTGGCCAACGCTGTTGTGAGCCTGGCACACGTAATTCCCTCTGTCATAAGCGGCCGCTGCTCTGATGACCAATGTGCCATTTTCATGCAAAATGTATCTTCCATGAACTTGAGGTCTGTCCAGCACATACCCACCGGGTGTTGTCCACTTGATGGCTGGTTTAGGGACTCCATCGGTCACGCAGTGCAGAGCTACGGGCTCCCCACTGACCCCCTTGACCACGCCCAGGACATACGTCAGGATCACTGGCTTCTGCCCGATCTCTAATACAATCAGCTTCTCGATGTAGCCAACTGGATTTCTAGCTGCGCACCGGTATTTCCCCGCGTGACTCCTGCTCACTTTTGAGATGAGGAGGGAGCCATTGCCTGCCAGGAGATACTGAGAGCTCTGTGGGCTCTTCGAAAGCGGGGTGCCATCTGGTAAGATCCAGGTGATTTCGGGTGGGGGGTTCCCATCCACGGAGCAGTTCAGTGCCGTGGGCTTGCCCTGCTGAGCGACTACCTTGGCGTTGAACGGATTTCTGAACGTGGGTCTCCGCAGCATCTCCAGGACGTCTAACTCCACCACCAGCACGCTCTGGCCTCCTGCGTTTCGAACCACACATACGAAACGGGCCGAATCCGAAAGCCTCACGTTCCTTAGTTCCAAGGTCCCGTTTGGATGGACGGTGACCCTGCTTCCATAGTAGGGGGCTCTGAGGAAAATGTTGCCTGGCATGACCCACGTAATTTGAGGAGCTGGAATCCCATCTGCCCGGCAGTCAAGGAGCTTCCTGGAGTGCTGAAGAGCTGTGGCTTTAATCGTTTTGTTTGAGAACAGGCCATTGATGAAGGGAGGCTTAGAAACGACCTCCAGCCGGTACATTCTGACGTCGCCCCCACCGGGATTTCGGGGAGCACACACATACTCTCCCGAGTCCAGCAGTTTCACCCTTTGGATAGATAAGGACCCGTTGCCATGAACCGTGTACCTGTCCTTCGAGAACAACACCGTGTCTCTGGAGGGCAGTGTCCAGTAGGTTTGGGGTTTGGGTCCCCTGGTGAGACCACAGTCCAGGACAGCTGTGTCTCCAGCTTGAATCCTCAGGTTGGTCTTGGAACCCTGACTTACCCGTGGGGTGGGCGTCACAACTGTCACGTGGACTTTCATTTCATCCTTCCCCAAGGTGTTCTGGGCATAGCAAGTGTAATCTCCTTCCTCCGCGACCCCTACTTGTTTGAAATACAAGGTTCCATTGTGGAAGAGCGTGTACCTCCTGGCCCTGCGGCCGCTGTCATCCGCTTGCATGGCGTTGTTGATCATCGTCCCGTCGGGCAGACTCCAGGAGACCTCCGGCACGGGGGAGCCCGAGGCTTTGCAGTCCACTTGGAAATCTTTCCCATGAAGCACTTGCTTCCTAACAGGATACTTGTGGTCAATTTTGGCAGGGGTCAGTCTCAGGCTGACGTGCATCAGGGTCAGATCATCTCCCATTTTGTTCCTGGCGACACACAGGTAGTCCCCAGCATCCTTTTCTGACACAGATCCAATAAACAGGGATCCATTTGGGTAGACGTGGAGTCGGCTGCCCATTCTAAGGAGAAGAGAGAGAAGCCTGTCAGCTGTTTGCAGTGGGGGAAGCATCTCTATTATGGGGTGCCATGCCATCTACGACTCACCCTAAAACTAGTAGCACCCTAAGAGCCGACTTGATGAACACAAGATGCATGTAAGCTGGCCAGGGAAGTTTTGTTGTACCGATAGCTCGAGTTAGCAAGCCTTCTGATTGGGTTGAGCAACCCATGGGATTAGCTTTAGGAACGATTTCTTAAAGTGTTGCAATGAAGATTTAAACCCTTAATTGTCCTCTGAGCCACTTGCTGAAAGACATTCTCTAACAAAGTGTGACTGAAAACAAGCAGTTTTCTCAAGTGGACGTCAAGTGAACCTGCACAGGGAGGTTTCTTAACACATTTTGTAAGAGGAATGCTACAAATTCAAATTCTTAGACTTTTCCACGACTTCCTTGGCCATTTTTGAATATCAAACTATGTGTACCCCCAAATTCACATTGTGTGATATTTAGGTAACCAAATGTCACAGAAATTTATTAAATCGTTCCCCAATGATACGTGCTTAAGTGGGGCTAGAGAGATGTCTCAGGGGATAAAATGCTTGCCTCCAGAGCCTAAGGACCTGGGTTTAATTCCCCAGTACCCAGGTAAGCCAGATGCACAAAGTGATGAGCCTCTGGAGTTCGTTTGCAGTGGCTGGAGGCCCTGGCATACTCATTCTCTCTCACGCTCTCTGTATCTCTCTGCTTACAAATAAATAGGCGCTTAAAAGGCATTTGTAACAAAGGGATTATGGAATTATCTGGCTGAACAGTAAGTTTGGATGTCAACTTATTAGTTTTTATTTTTTATTCATTATTTATTAGCAGCTGTAGAAGACTCTTCTGGGTCTACCAGAGCAGGGAACAGGGTACAGCAGGGACACAGCCTGTCATTGCCACATTTGACCACCAGAGGGAAGAGCTTTCCTGCTCAAACTAAATCTAGCTTTTCAGCATCTCCAGTGTTATGGAGAAATGGTGCTTTTCTCAACTTTTTGGACAACATGGCTAAGCAGATAGACGAGAGAGAGAGAGAGAGAGAGAGAGAGAGAGAGAGAGAGAGAGAGAGAGAGAGAGAGAGGAGAGGAGAGGAGAGGAGGAGAGGAGAGAGAGAGAGAGAGCCCTCTTCGTGGCATTAAGCAAGTCAACAGCCTCAAGTTATTTTTCTGAAAGGTGGAGGGAATTTCTGTGGCATATAAACCAAGGTGAAGTCAACCTCATGGGCTCTGGGCGGTCACCTTCTCATTGAAGCTGTGATGGGAGGAAAGAGTTTATTTCAGGCTTACAGATTCCAGGGGAAGCTTCTTCGTGGGGAGGACGCTGGCTCACTTCATCCACATCCACAGCAGAGAGGTTCAGGCCTGCTCAGAACACACCTTAGGGCTGGAAACTCAGCCATGAACGCCCGAGGCTCTGGGGACATTACGTTCAAACCACCACAGACACGTAAGTCAGGGGAAAGCGGCTGCTCGGCGCTTTGTACAGATTTAGACCTTGTAAGTATTTCTCCCACAGAAGAGATGAAAAGCTAATATTTAGAGAGCTTTAACAACTTGATTTAAGACTCAGGGAAGTCCCGAGATTCCCCGCAGTACCACACTCTCTTTCTGAATGCTTTCAAAAAGCACTGATTCTCAAACATGGTTGCACTTAGAAATCATGTGTGGAATTTAAAATACTGGTGTCTGGGTTTCAAGACCAGAAATGACAAGCGACGAAGAGTGTGGCTGGGCCCTTGTCACCCACGAGTGGCAGAGTCTAAAGACGGTCACCCTTAGAGCTGGTTTTCAGAAGTCCCTCCATAGGCATTAGGATTGTAGGGGCCAAGCTCACCATGCATATTTCCTGTCTTCACTTCCCAGAGGTTCCAGACTTCAACGCTGTGAACCTGGCGTTTAACAAACTTCCCAAAATATGGAGGAACACTGAAACTGGAGGTGCAGCCTCAGAATTCAGTGTGGCCAGATTCACCTGGAGGGCCTCTGAGAAAGACCACAGATGGCTTCTCAAAACCACCTGCTTTCAATTCAACAAATTCTGAGGCAATTTTAATGCCACGGATTGATAGGGGACTACATTTTAAAAACCAATGGGTTGTACTGACTACCCTGAGGTATGACACAGCTCAGTATTGTGACGTGTACAGAGACTGTAACAGCTCTATATGACTTATCGCTAATACACAGTATATAAGCTACACAGCTATTTCCTTTTGTAAACATGTTTTTGAGATGATTTACTTCTGTGCGGTGTTCCTGTGAGTGACCTTCCTTCCTAAATATGAACACACGGCATCTAAGACCACGGAACAAAGAACTCTGCCACAGAAAGCAACCAGGCAGCAAGAGAAAATCTGTATTTTGAGGATGGTAATTAAATGAGGGAACCAGGCCTTATTCAGCACCAGCACTGAAAGTCTGAGGACAACGAAGAGAACAGAGCTGACCGTAAATTGCCACTTCAACCCTGGCACCTTGGGCACGAGGGGTAAGCCCCCACTGCCCGGAGAAGGTACACAGGACTGTACCACCAGCTCCATTCAGAGCAGCAGGCAGGCTGGCAGGAGAAATGTCCCGTCATTCCAGGCTTGAACCTAGTTGGGAGCTGCCTGGCCTCAGACTTAGCTACTTCCAGGAAGGAGTCCTTGTCTGGAACCCTGGGGATCTAAAGCCAGAACTAGATCCTTCTCGCCTTGGGGTCCTGCGGGCAGCCACCTTCCCACATCCCGAGGCCCTGAGCTAGTGGGCACATCGCGGCTGTAAGGCACCCTCCTAGTGCTGCTTCGGCTTCAGGACCAGGGGCTGCCCTCGCCCAAACCCCAGTCCTGCCCAAGCTGCCCGAGGAAACGAAAGTGGCCACAACGCACAGCCTTAGGATTGTAGCTACTGGTACCAAGTCCTGGCTTCACCCATGCCCACCCACGTAGGAGCTAGAGAAATGTCCGGGTCACATGCCAGCTTCAGGAAAGCTGCTTCCAGGCCCTGCTGAAGCCCTGTGCCACCTCCTAGGACCTCAGGAAGGTCTTTTGAGCCCAGTTACCAGTGTGAAGAGCTCTGGCCTCACCCAGGCTCATCCCTGAGGACCCGAGGTGGCCGCTTGCCTCTTGAGGGCCATGGCTACCAAGGTCACAGCCTTGTCCCTGAGAACTGACTGTCTGAATGAGAGATCCCAGCCTTGTGCAGCTCCCGTGCTGTACATAGCCAAAGGCCCAAGTCTAGGAGCATGACCTGTCTATCCTCACAGGCCACAGGCACTGGTTCCAGAAGCCTCGCCAATGTCTGCTGTTGCTGCTCTGGCATGAGAAGAAAGTGTCCCGTGTGCCCTAGAGTTCTGCACTCTGGGGATCCCAAGTGGAATACATTTCTTTCGAGAGAAATGGGGAGTCTGTGTAGCTACAACTGCAGCCTTGCTCAGTCACTTTTCCATTTCAGAAATTGTGCATTCAAATAAAGCGCGGAGAGAAAGGCATGTACTTGTAAAGCTGGCTGGCCCACGTTCAATTCCCCACAAAGCCCGACACACAAAGTGGCTCAAATGTATGGCATTCAGTTTTCGGTGGCAAGAGACCCAGATGCATCTCTCTCTCATACAAATTAATTAAGTTAAAAAACCAAAAGGGGGCTGGAGAGATGGCTCAGTGGTTAAGACACTTGCCTTCAAAACTTAATGACCTGGGTTAGATTTCCCCATGTAAAGCCAGATGCACTCGTGGCATATGTATCTGAAGTGTGTCTCTAATGGCCAGAGGTCCTGGTGTGCCCAGTGTCTGTCTGTCTGTCTGTCTGTCTGTCTCTGTGTATCTCTGCTTTCAAATAAATAACATAAAAATTAAATAAATAAAAAGATAAAGCAGACAATTTTAACAGAAAATCGTGGATTGACCTGTGCCATTGGTCAACGACGGCCTTGGATGGTAACCTCCAGATTATTCTAGGTTTGGGATCCCCGGTGGCTGAGCAGTGCAGGAGTAATTTGTCCCCCAAGTTCACTTCTGTCCATTTCTGAGAGGCATCTTCTATCCTGGGGAGGGTCTCTTGCTGTTCCACGGTGAGGACCACCACCCTTCTCTCGGAGCCGGAGGGACTCGTGGCTATGCATTCATAAGTGCCTCTGTCTGAAGGGGTAACGCTTCTTATATGCAGAGTCCCGTTTGAATACAAGAGGAACTTGGAATTGGCGAACTGTGATGTCTGTACTTCAGTCCCGTCGGAGAGGACCCAGTGTACACGGGGCTGAGGTGTCCCCCTCGCAGTGCAGGGCAGTTTCAAACTGTCGCCCCAAATCCCAGCAACAGCTTGTCTCTTTTCCTCTAGAATAACAGGAGGAGCTGCAATGACCTGGATCCTCACCAGCAGCCAGTCCTGGCCAGCTAGGTTGCTGGCTAAGCATTTGTAAAAGCCGCGGTCATAGATGCTCAGATTTCGGAGGACCAGCGTCCCATCTGACTTCACCAGGGCCTTCGTCTTTTCCTGGGATGTTTCTGTGACCACTGTTTGGTTTGCAAGGATCCAGGAAATTGCAGGGCTTGGCCTACCTTCCACCTTGCATTCCAGCTCCACAGAGCTTCCGGAATGAACTGTGATCTCTTTGGTCCGCCTCTCCAGGATCCTGGGGGGATAGGAAACCACAGACAAAGTGACGTGGAGGTGGTCGGTACCCAGTGGGTTGGACACAGAGCACACGTACTGTCCACGGTCCTGAGTGCTGATGTTCCGAATGGACAAGGTCCCATTGGGAAGCACGTGGAACCTGCTTGTGGGGGTCCTTTTGGTAAGGTCAAGGCCTGATGAAAGGAATGTATAGACATGGGTCATTACACTGCACAGAAGACATTCTGTCTTGAGAACCCACTCACAATAATTGCAGTTCAGATGGCTAGCGGTATTTCTGGGATTTTTAAAATTTACAGAATTTTAAAGCCAGGTAGTTCACCACAATGGCGATTCCTTAGCAATTATATAATTCCAAAGTATTTCAAAACCTGTTCTTTGTTTCGTTTTGAAACAGGGTCTCATTATGAAACCCAGGCTATCCTGGAATTGCTCTACAGTCCAGGCTGGCCTTGAGCTCACCATCCTGCTTCAGAGCCTCTCCAGTGCTGGGATCACAGGCAGGTACCATCACACCCAAACTACTCTTAGCATTTTGTAAAAACCTCCTAATGGACCAACAGGAAACGTCAACAGAGCATACCAATCGTTTCTGGTTTTTGGTGAAATTAAAAACTGGTGTTGAGCTGGAGAGATGGCTCAGCGGTCAAGTCACTTGTCTGCAGTGCCTTACGACCCAGGTTCAAGTCCCCAGTACCCAAGTAAAGCCAGATGTACAAAGTGCCACATGCATCTGGGGTTGGTTTGTAACCGCTAGAGCGCCTGGCGCACCCATTCTCTCTGTCTCTCTTCTCTCTCTCCTTGCAAATAAATAAATTAAAAATTAAGAATCTGGTGCCGATTGCTCAGAGAGGTGACCCTGACACACATATGATCTTCCCCTTGTTTCACAGTTAAGAAAGATGACGTAAGAGGCAGCCACAAATACCTGAAGAGACTCTGGTCCAGTGAACAGAGGGCCGGGGGGTGCCCTCAGCTGGGCACGGCAAGAGGGCATCCGAGTTAGCTGGAACCGTGAAACTTGCCGCTTTCCCGCCAACTATCCTGGGCTTCGTAAAACTGTTCCCAGGCGCAGAGTTGGAGGGCAGGAGTTTGGAAGTTGTGTCTGGAACTGGCTTCCTATCAAAGCTGCCCTTGGCATGCCTCCACCCATTCCGCTGTGGGGTAGGAGATGTGGTCTGGGACAAGCTGAGGGAGGGGACCATGCTGGTGGCTGCCTTTTTGTCCTTTCCAGCGATGTCTGAATAAGATTGGTGCTGAAATGGGCTTTCTGGCCAGGGAGAGGGCTTCCCTCCAGGAGTCTGCGGACTAACTGGCCTTAGTGAGGGCACAGGAGGAGAAGGTGAGGGCGTCGAGTGGGTCAAGCCCGTCCCTCCAGCCATGAGCTCAGGGTGTGGGTGTGCCTCTGGAGGGGCTGTAACCTTCCCTGAGGATGCTTGCAGATCTGGATCGCGCACTGAGGGTTCATGCCTTGTGACCCCCGTGTCTGTCGTCCCCTGGAAAGGTATTGTCAGGTTCTCTGTAACTGGGCTGTGAGTGAAGGGAGAGGTGGGCAAGGGCACCAGGGGACCCCTGCTGCCCGGCAATGGCGGTGCGGCTGACGTCTTCCTTCCTGTGGTGGTGCTCTCCTGGGACAGGTTGAACAAAGCTGTTTCAGAAGCACCTGTGCTCCTCAAAGTCTCAGCATCCTGTTGGGGAATCACCTGGGTCACACCTGTGAGAGTCCATGTTCCTGCGTGAAGACCAGGTGTGTGCACAGCTCTGCTCGGGTCTTGTAGGGGGGAACGAGTGAAGGCAGAGACACTGGGCTGGATGGGGCTGGGGGCTGTTGTGAGAGCAAGTGTCACAGCAGGGGGCTTGGTGAGGTTCCAGCTCTGGCCTGGAGGGGTCTTGGAGTCATTCTTCCTCTCAGGCTTCTTTTTTCTTTGGTCTTGTTCTGCCCTGGGTCCATGGACCCCGAAACCTACAGTCACAGGGGTGGTAGGAGCTGCCAGTGACACCATTTCCCCTGGCAGGAAGCCGGCTGCCCTGGGTCCATTGCTTGGGATATTAGGAAGCAAGGGGTGGAGGGATGCAGGGGGCCCCTTCCCTGCTGGGACACTTCCTGCAGTGTTGACGTGAGTTGCAGGCGGGGTTCCCATCCCACTTTCTGAGGGTGTTGTGGAATACCAGCGAGAAACTTTATCTGTGGGTGAAATGGGTGATCTTTTAGGAAGCATTGCGGTTGTGCTTGGCTGTAAAACAGATAGATTCAGATTTTTTAATACTCCTTTTTGCTTAGGGTTATTTGTCAAGATGTGATTCCAGGGAAGTTTTCTTCTTGAAAACGTTGTACTGGCTTCCTTTGTTGGCACTGAGGGCTTGGTAAGGACAGCTGAAAGTGGTGTTGTCGTCATCAAATCTCTCTTAGCTCCTCTGGTGCTAGCTGCACTTGGGGAGTTGTTATTGGGGGTGATATTTGATCTAAAGGTGGGGGCGGACATCATGATTGCATGAGTTCGAGTCACTTGGGTACTTTCAGCCCCGAAAGATGTCATCGTGGGCGCTGCTTCCTGAAAACTCTGGTCTTTGTTCTCAAGCAGCAAGGTTGGATACTGTGCTGGCGGAGACTGGGTGACCTCAGCTCCCTGGAGGGTGTTGGGGGCTGAGCCTGGGACCAAAGGTGCTGCGGAGGTGGCCGTGGGGAGGCTTTCTGGGGGACGACAGGATGGGCAGGTCTCCTGGAGCCTTGTGGCTGGAGGTGCGCTAGGGCCTCTGTCAGCAGCTCCACGGTGTGCTGGCCTCATCGCCCCGTATCTGTGCCTCCGCAGAAGCGGGGTCCCAGAAGGGCTGATCATTCGCCCTCTGCCCCAGGTTTTCCTGCGTCTCCCAGAGCGTCCACTGAGTGCAAAGTGAGCTGTGCTGTTTCCTGTCATCTGAAGCCGAGAAGGAGCCCTGTGCGGACCCGGGGGGCGCCTGCTGGTGCCAGAGTGGAGTGGACTGTGAGAGTAGAGATGACCTCCCCCGGGGGTGGGTGTCTGAGGACCGCCTGGGGGACTTGCTGACTCTAAGATCTCCAGGTGGCTGTCTGTGACCACAGCCCTCCCTGTTACTGGGTATGCCCTTGGCAAAGGTGTGCTTCTTCTCCCCTCCTGGCCGGCATCCTGAAAGCCAGGCACTCCTGGCAGCCCTGGAAAGTGGGTGGTTGGATTCCGGCTGGTGGCACCTTGTTCTGCTTTGCTTGGCATTGTCGGGTCTGTAGGCGTTGTTATGGCTACAGTGCTGATAATATCGGGTGGCTTGAGATCTTCAAAGTCCGTGGCTTGTGGTCTTTGTGGATTCATGGCTGGGGACACTTCTGGGCCAGAAGTTCCATTTGTCGCAAGGTTGTGGAATGCTGTTGTGGCCTCAGTAGCCACGGTCCCTGGTGAGGCACTGGGCACTGTCGTTTCCAGAACCGAGAACTCTTCGTTCAGGGAAAGCAGGCCTGAGGATTCTTCACCTTCACTGGCTGTTTTAACCAGCGGGGTGACCGGGGGCGGTGGCCTTCCTGTCGCATTTTCTTGTTTCTCTGGCACAGCGTTCATTTTGGCTTTCTCCAAAAGTGCTGCCCAGTGTTGCGGGTCAATTCTCCGTGCAGAGGGAGGGAACTGTCTCCTATGCTCCCTGAAACGTCGGTGGTTTGTGGAATGCCCCTGCCGCCGTGGTATGGATTGCCACACCCCGCGGCCATTCTCACTTCTGCTCGAGGCCTGTGTTCTGGCCTTGGCCCCCGCCGACATGGACGCTGATGCAGAGAGTCTTGGAGGTGGTGGCTGCTTCGGGAGAGCACCAGGTCTGGACTCCTCCAGTCCAGATCCATCTGTTTCCCCATCATGTTCCGCTGCCCTTGGCCCTTTCAACTTGACGGACACTTGAAAAGTCAAAGATTCAACCCCTGATGGGTTGGCTGCTATACAGTGATAATGACCTTGGTCTTTTGGAGTCACCTGTAAGATTCTTAATGTGCCATTGTGAAGAACCTGCTTACCACCTGAGGACTGAGAGAGCACAGTGTTTCCTGGAAGGACCCAGCTGATGGAAGCATCTGGAATCCCAGTAGAAGGGCATGGAAGATCGAGTGTCTCACCAGTAACAACCCCTTGGTGAATCTTATTTTCCCGTGTGGATCCTGCATCATCGGGCTCTACCACAGTGATTCTATAGGTGAGAACATCCGCATCATGGTAGTTGGTGCTTACGCAGTGGTATGTGCCCGTGTCGGAGCTATCGGCCATCCTCAGTTCCAGCCTTCCTCTTGTGTCTATGAGGATCCGTCCATCCTCGCTAATGTAAGGGGCCCTTGCTTTGCTTCCATCAGCTAGAAGCCACTCCAAGTGAGGTGAAGGGTCGCCTTGTCCTGGGCAGTCGAGGGCAACGGTGCCTTCAGTCAGAACAGTGTGTTCCAGTTTGGTATTGTTAGTCCCCAGAATCATGGTCCAGTGGAGTCTCTCTAGGGTCCCCTCTGGCCTGGGGAAACGGACTCGAGCCTCACTTGAGAGCTGGATGTGTAATGTGCTGAGTGTGGTGGCTCTTCTGTCCAGCTGCAAGCAGATCTGGTCCTGCATTAACCAAGGCGGATCTGCTTCGAGACCCGCCTCGATGTTGGTGAATATGTCTTCAGGTTTAAGAGCCACCTGTTTATACCTGTGAGACAGCTGTGGTGTTTCTGAGAGTGTGTGGCTTCTTTCTAGAATCAGGGGAGAATCGCTGTACAAAGCCAAAAGCTGCCACACTGGCTGAACACGACTGTCATCGATGTTGCACACCAGCGATGTCGAAAACGACGTGTTTAGCAGGATAGAGCCTTTTTCTTCTGAGAATGCAATGGGCCATGTCCTGGAGGGCTTCTGGACACTGCAGACCACCTTAGCCTCCTTTCCAGACAGGTCTGTCAGATTCAAAGTAAGGGAGCCCAAAGGTGCCATGAAATCTCGAGGCGAAATGAAGGCAGAGCCACTGCCATCCAGAACAGCGGGGCCCCTTGGTTCCAGGGTGGACTCGATGGTCGGCTTCGTGCAGAGGAACGCCGCAGCTGGGACCTCCGCGAAGGGCTTGCCCTTGGAGATCCTGGGGTTCATGCAGAGGGGACACTGCTGAAGGCTAGAGGTACTTCTGTCTTTCTTGCATTTTATTACATCTGGGAAAACAGGGTTGAATTATTATCACTAGTGGTCTCTTTATAAACTAACACATGCACACTTCGAATAACTGTTTTTACTAGAATTAGAAATAATTTGGAAATTTTATGTTTAATGGTTGAATTTCTATGTGTCTTTGGCCTCTGAAATGATTTCTAAAACTTATCGTCCATACATCCTACTACAATTTAATATCCCATACGCACAAGGGTTCTGCCAGACTTACAGGTATATGTAGCAGGCATAGAAAAGAGCTGATATGTATTTTTACTTGATAAGTGTTGGTTGAGTGAATTGTTTGCTTACACAGGGAATCAAAAGTGATGTGCTCACGTTCATCCACTTTCTTAAGGACACTTCAGTTCTGTGTTCTAAGGCTTTAGGACAGTCATAGATTTCACTGTGTTTCAAAAGATAACCTTCTGGGTAATCTATCAAATGGATCATCTATAATTAAAAATCCAAATATTTTTATATTATCCAAAAGAATATTACTAGGCCTGACTTAGTAGAAAGTGGAGGGAAACATGTGGATGTAAGAGACAGGAAGCAGCTAAACCCGACAAACAGAACATGGCGCTGATAAACCCTGAAGGCAGCCCATCCAGGTCAGCAGTGAACAGGGCCAGACCTGCTTGTGGAGGGAGCTCAGTAGGAAACCAGGTTTAATAAGGAGAGGAGAACACTGTGCCCAAACGATGAGGTTGCCTATTTTGGGGCTGGAGAGATGGCTCAGCAGTTAAGGCACTTGCCTGAAAAGCCTAACAACCTGGGTTCAATTCCCTAGCACCCACGTAAAGCCAGATGCACAAAGTAGCGCATGCATCTGGAGTTTGTTTGCAGCCCCTAGAGGGCCATGGCATGCCCATTCTCTCTATCTCTTTCTGTCTGCAAATAAATAAATAGATAAATAAATAAGAATTTTAAAAGATTCACATTTAGGAGAAGTCAGAGGCTTATAGTATTTGGAAATTCTACATCACGGAAGACTATTCAGGTATTAAGTGATTATATATTTGGATGTTTTAAATACTTCTCTGATGAAACGATTTAAAACTGAATATTAGCCCTAAAGAGTTTGCCTACTACTTTTATACATATATATGTACATGTATATGACATATACATGTGCATGTATTGGCATACATAAGCATAAATTTTATACACATTTTCACACACACTCACATATGATTGGGACATATTAAGATGGCAAGTATCTAGTGGAAAGATGGTGGATTCATTTGTAGTCACCATCAAAATGGCTGTGTAATTAAACAATTAACAAGAATACTGGGTACCCCTTACATGCCAGGAATATTGTAGAGACTTTAAACAGAAAAGGCAATAGTCATGAAATACTACTAAATATCGTAAAGTGCAAAATTTAAGAATGGAAATGCAGCTGAACTACCCAACAATGGTGAAATTATTTTTCTGAGGCAGGTGACGTGGAGGAGGAGCAGCGAGACACCCCCAAGGGAGTGATTGCTGAGCCCAGCTTGCTAGCTTGGAGCAGGAAAGGATGGAAGGAAGGGCTCCACGCAGGAGCAATGACAGGGACAAGCCAAGGACAGGGTGGTGTGTCTGGAGGTAGCTCAGAAGCAGAGCAAAAATGTCCGTGTGTCTGGGAAGGAAAAGGAGCTGAAGGTAGGAAGAAAGAAAGGAAACAGGGCTGAGAACAGACATGACCACAGGGATGAGCTAAGGAGCAGGCTGGCTTCTGGAAGCCAGAGACAAGCACACGTCTCATATACAAAGCCAGGCAGTCGAGAATTTCAGCTACAAGGACCACAAGTCTCCAGCATAACTTCTTGATTGCACGACTGCTCTGTACACCCTGCCGTGGACAAGGTGGAAAGAATCCATGGCCACTGAGCCAGGATTAGGACTCAGTTTACCTAGGACTCCCTGTCTCTCTGTGCGTCCCAGATAAACCTCCTCCAGGCTGGTTTCTCTGCTTAAGAGACAAGAAAATAAACAGTGTAGATACCTGGCTTCTTCTGCATCCAGTCCGACAGCCACTTCAAACGGCAGTCACAGGTCCACGGGTTTCCATGGAGATAAAGGCTTTCTAGGTATGGCATACAGGAGACCATCTCTTGAGGGAGGGAGGTCAGGAAGTTATCTGACAAGTACAGGTACTTAATGAAAGATATTTTAAATATCTGGAGGTACCTCAAAGAGACAAACGTGTCTGGATGGAGCTTAGTGAGCCGATTTCCTTCTAAATGCAGCAGGCGGAGGAAGGAGAGGCCATGGAAAGCCTCTGGGTTTATGAACTCGATGCTGTTATGGTCCACGTGCAGCCGAGTCAAGCTTCTGAGACCATAAAAAGTATCTTTCTGAATTTTTTGGACTTTGTTATAGCTCAGTTTTAAGACCTATGGATAAAAAAATGAACACATTAATTTTGTCAAAAAAATTCACGTTGAGAGCTTGTTTGGTGGTTCTAGCAGGGGAGCAAAGCTACTCATATACCCTTGACCAAAGACCAGTCCTCCTCTATTTGGGGAAGGTTGTCCTCTTCGACCAAGTGCACAGCTTTGGGAGGGACACACATGGAGCTGTGAGGGAAGAAGGGGACACCGGCCTAGCCAGCCAGATCAGCCGAATCAACCCTGGTGATCAATGGGGTGACAGATGTGGCAGCCAGATTGCCCTCACATCCTGAACAAAGTCCCAGCAAACCAGATACAATGCCACATCAAAAATATTATCCACCCTGACCAAGTTGGCTTTATCCCAGAGATGCAGGGATGGTTCAACATATGCAAGTCAATAAATGTAATCCACCACATTAATCGGCTCAACCACAAAAACCATATGGTCATCTCAATAGATGCGGAGAAGGCCTTTGACAAAATTCAACACCACTTCATGTTCAAAGCTCTGGAAAGAATAGGCATAGACGGCCTATACCTCAACATTATAAAGACAATATACAAACTCCTAAAGCAGAAATCATTCTCAATGGGGAATGACTCAAGGAGTTCCCACTTAAATCAGGAATAAGACAGGGGGGTCCACTCTCATCACTGCTCTTCAACATAGTGCTTGAAGTTCTAGCCCAAGCAATAAGACAGGAGAAGGGCATAAAAGGGATACAAATTGAAATGGAAGAAATTAAACTATCCCACTTTGTAGATGACATGATCCTTTATATATCAGACCCAAAGTATAGTATCAGTAAACTCTTGAAGGCGATTAATGCCTTCAGCAACGTAGC